>PVLA01013708.1:0-35158 GCA_004027455.1 Hydrochoerus hydrochaeris | reverse complement strand
TGATTATTACCTGCCTTTGAAGTTTTATACTGTCTACAATGTTTTATTTTACTAATATTGTTATTTACTGCTATACTCAATTATACTGCTATATTCAATTATGCCTGATGATATAGACATTCTATTGAAGATAATAAGAAACAACACAGTAATCATTGTAGATCACCTTGTACTGTGGTTTTATATGACTTTTTGGTTTCATGTTTTTATAGGAATTTGTTTTGTTTTGTCTTGCTAAGTTCTGTTTTTCCCTCTAATACAGAAAGTGTAGAAATACATACATATATTCATGCATGCAAAGCTGTTTACACTCTCACTGTTTGAATATCTATTTTGTATGCTTTAATTTTGTAACTTGAGGAACTATTTCTAAAAGGACAATATGTAATTTATTAACTAGTGATTTCTTATTGTTTATCTTTTTTTTGAATTCTGTATTATCTCTACTCTTTACATGCTTTTGTTTCTCTTTAAACAAAATCTTTAAAAAAAAAATCAACATTCCAGAAATTCAACATAAGAACAGAATATTAAAAGCTTTTGGAGAAAAGAAACAAATCACCTATATAGAAAAGCCCATCAGAATCACAGCAGACTTCTCAACACAAACAATCAAATCAAGAGGAGCATGGAGGGAATTATTTCAAATCCAAAAGGAAAATGACTTCCAACCCAGACTGGTGTACCCTGAAAAATTATCCTTCAACATAGGTGAAGAAATAAGATACTTCCATGACAAAGAAAAGCTAAAGAACTTCATGACCACCAAACTAACCCTGCAAAGAATACTGAAAGATACTCTAGATAGACACAAAAATAACTACAATTTCAAGAACTCGAACAGAAAGAACCACCAAGCAGGGCAAACAGTTAAACAGAGAGGAAAGGTAAATAACCAACAGCAGAAAGATAACATGATAAAAATAAGTCAATATATATCAGTTATAACTATTAATGTAAATGGCTTAAATTCACCAATTAAAAGAAACAGACTGCCAAAATGGATAAGAATACCATGCTCTGTACAGGACAAAAAAAAAAAAAAAAAAGAAACAAAAATATAAAATCAAAGAACTCAACCATCTTTCCCCTTTTTTGAAACAGTCTTCTAAACCTGGGTAGATAATAACAACCCCCACAGGTCAGTAAGTTAGCATCTTAAGACCCAATTTCCAATGCAGTAGGCCATTCTTCTAAACACCGTTCCATCGCTCCTATATGTACACTGATCCCCACCTTATGAACAAGTTCCCTTCTGGGAGAATGTTCATAAGTTGGATTTGTTCAGAAGTCCAACAAAGTGAGTCTTATGACATAAATATGCAATACGAAGCATAGACAAACCAATCACACACACAAAAATATACACTAAGTCCCCAACTATACTATACTACTGTATACCATCACACTGTCCAGTAAGCACACAGCAGCACAACTGTGACACTATCTGGCAGACACATGAGCTACTTCCACAATTTGCATTACAAATGTAACACAAGGTCTGTTCATATCTATGACAGTTCAAAACGCAAATATTTGTAAGCTGGGTACTTACTGTATGTTTCATCTTACATATGTGGTGCATTACTTTTTTAGACAGATATTTTATGTCATAGACATTTCATATATCAACATAGGAATAAACAAACAGGTTCATATCTTTCTGCACAACTATATGCTATGATCAGCTTTTGAGGTTATGGCTATGCTTTATAACTCTCATCAAATTCTATATTCTATCCTTATTCCCTTTTCTTATCCCCAGCACCAGGAATAGGAGATAGATGTAGATAGAGAGCAGTTTCAAGAAAGACTGGACCAAATTATAAGAAACAGTTTTCTCTGATAGCATTGTACTTCCCATCTCCTCAAAAAGTAGCAGCTACACTGAGTAAAAACTTCATATTCAACACTTCAAAGCCCTTCAGAGCTTTTCAAATCTTTGCCTATGTGATCTCATTCCATTTTCATCAAATAAGTAGGTAGAGTGATTTTCCCATTTTACTGATGAACACAACTGAGAACCACAAGCAGTAAATTACTTGTTTCTCTAGTAACTTTTGTTAAGTACTTTGTTTGCCCCCTATAATAGCTTTACTGTTTCTGGGACCAAATACATACAACTTAAAGGAGCAGAGGTTTATTTTAGCTCTCTACTTTAAAGGGTTCAGTCCAGGGTGGCTGGCTTCAAGGCAGAAATAGCATAGTAGAAGGAAACCTGCTCAGACCTTGGCAGCCAAGAAGCAGAGAGAAAAGAGAGGAGCTAGAAAGAGACATATACCCTTCAAAGGCATTGTCCTCCATTATCCACCTCCCAACAGCATGCACAATTACAAACTCATCAATGAATTCACCCTTAAAGAGTTCAGTGCCTCATGATCTAATCACCTTCCAAAAATCCCTCTTCTAAACGACACATTTACACAGATACTATGAATCTGAATTCTAACATCCTTAAAGTCACTCTCCTCCTCTTCCCTGTTCTGTCACCCAGAAGGCTGATGGACATCAACTACCCCCTTGCTATCTAGCTTCCAGTTAGGTTTGACAAGTGAAAGCCTCTCTCCTTTGCTACTTCACCCATGACTCCATGACTCTCACACTTGGTTCCCCTGATACATGCACCACTCTGTGATTTCCCAGCATCTGGCCCACATTTCTGTGGTTTTTCTACTAACTATCTTCAAATCTCTGAGAAGAGCATGCCATGTGTTCTGCTGGGATCCTAAGTGATATTTGCTAGTCCTATTTCTTCCTCTTAACTCTTGCTTAATTCTTTGGGAGCTGTTATAGTTGATACATTGTGTCAACTTGATTAGTTTAAATGTTTAACTAAGCCACTCAGCAAAGCCAGGGTCTTTACTTTGTAAACATCCTCATCCTGTGAAAGAGGAGGGTATGGATATAGTGTGGGTGGAAAGCCTTCATACAATATAAGGGAGGAAAAGAAGCTTGCTCACTTTTTGCTCTTTCTGCTTTTGCTGTCTTCTGCCACCTTGAGGTGTTGCCCTATGCCATGCCACCCTACCCTGGAGTCAGCTGATTATGGACTGAAACCTCCACAAACTGTGAGCTAAATAAACCTTTCTTCCCTTCATTTGGGGTGTTGGGCATTTTGTCTCAGCAACAAGAGAAAAGTAACCAAGACAGATGCCAAGTCTAAATACTTGCTATTCTTGATGCTATAATACAGGAAGGAACATCCTCATCAGGGAGCTGCCCAATAGACCTGAGGACCTTCCAAGGTGCAGAAGTTCCCTAAATCAAGCTTACGTGGCTCTGTTGGTGAGGTCTGGCACAGGAGTCTGTACCTGCAGCTGTAGCTTTCTCTCAGTAAACAAGTCAGCGCCAGCAGCTGTAACATTAGTGAAAGCAAGACAATGACTCATCAGAGAAGCTGCAGACATTTGACCCCCATGACTCAGACAGACTGTTGTCAATAGGACACTGAGCTGAATAAAAACTCAGAAACCAACGTTTTGCTTCATCTGGGCTTCTGGCAATAAAAGAGTTAAAAAGCACTGGAAATATTAATCTAGTTGGTCCTCTGCTCAAAAATCTCATTTATAGCCATATAACTTCCTTTGTTATCCTTCCTCTTTCCACCTCCTCCCACACACACACAAAAAAAATATTGCAGAAAATGAATCAGATAGAGGTGCACAGGGCTGCGTTTCTGAGATAACAAGTGCATAGCCACCAGCCAGCAATGCACTTTGGTTTAATCACTTTGTGGTACTTGCCATCCAGACTCCAAAGCCCTACTCCTCCTGTCTTTCAATTTGAGCTTTAACAAGAAATTCAGTTTAGAAGCAGAGACTCTTAGCTGACTTGCTTTTAACCCAGTCTCTTTCTGAGTTTCTTCTGTTCTTGATTGAGGCTCCTTTAGCTTGTATAAGTTTGTTATAAGGGCTACAAAAAATGCTGAGCCTGACATGTTCAGTGAGATAACACTGAGTCCATCATGTGCTCAGGGCTTTACTTTGGTTATTCCATTCGATTGTCTTAATAATCATGGTGTGTGTGTGTGTGTGTGTGTGTGTGTGTGTGTGACACATGAGGACAGACTCAGGTAAGTTACATAACTACAGCTACATAGTTGATAATGAAAAAGGAATTTGAATTTTGATTTTGAATTCAGGTCTACAGGTCTGCTAATTAGATATTTTTAACCATTATCCCACTTCTGGTGCATTCAATCACTTGATTCTCAAAGTTCACTGTTTTTCAACTCCAGACAAAAGTCCTCAAAAAAAGGAAAACATGCCCTGTCATTGTTTTGTAATTAAGTTTAGCACTTATTAAGCACATACTATGCACTAAATATTGTACAAGGTATCAGGGACACAAAGGTAGGAAGGAGAGTCTCTGCTTTCAAAGAGTTCCCAATCAAATTAGAGGAGCAGCTTGAATTTCTTTTAAGACCTCTGATTTTCCTCAGCCCTGAGAGTATGTAAAAATGAATGTTGTGGGCTGGGGATGTAGCTCAGTGGCAGAACATTTGCCTAGTGTGCACAAGGCCCTAGGTTCTATCTCTAACACTATCAAAAAAAAGCTTTTGTCTTTATGTCCACAGCAAGGCTGAAGGAGTTCTGTTTCTTAGTCAAAAACAAAAAGCAGAATAGGTACAATTACATGTATATTTCAGGAAAAAAGGGAGAATGAGAAGGGGAAGGGAAAAGGAAAGGAAGGGAAGAATCAGCCTGACTAGCGCTAAAGGAGACAAGGGGACAAATGTTTGAAATAGAAATTGTTTCTAAAAGTCCATAGCAATAAGTCATTATACATACATAGCAGGCTTCATTGAACAAACAGTTCTTAAACACTTATGGGCTACAGATTCTGCCAGTCTTATGAATACAAAAATGAGTAAATCAACAATTACACCTCAACAGGGGAAAAATATAGATGCAGCTCTTATAATACCACCTAGCAAAACAAGATAGGAGAGTCTAATGAATAGGAGCAATGGGAAAGCAGATGGTAACAGGAAGGAAGTGTATTTGAACCAAACCTAAAGTGAAGTGGGAGTTAGTCAAGGGGAAAAGTTGGGAGGAAAATTCCAGAAAATACACAGATATGCAAAGGAATAGAGGTAAAAGAACTACTGCGTGAAGTTCACAATTAATTTCAGAAATTTATTTTTGATATTTAAAGTTTTTAAATAGGCAGTACAGTCATGATGCAAAAGTTAAACCATATAAAAGGGAATCCATGAACATGTCTTGTTCCCATGCCTACCTCCATCCTCTCCACCATCTCCAACCCAGGCTCCTTGGGTAACTACCAAGGAGAGTTGCTTGTATAACCTGCCACGACATTTCAATGCAAATACAGGGTAATACGACTATCTACACAAAATTCAAGCTTTTCTGAAGATGCATGCAGTTTTTACTATGCTCTGTACTACTGAGGAAATGTAAAATATGCATCTTAACATTCAAAAGAATGATTTTCCTTGATTATTGTT
The DNA here is from genome assembly GCA_004027455.1 of Hydrochoerus hydrochaeris. Classification (NCBI taxonomy): domain Eukaryota; kingdom Metazoa; phylum Chordata; class Mammalia; order Rodentia; family Hydrochaeridae; genus Hydrochoerus; species Hydrochoerus hydrochaeris. Next base: position 29,688 of record PVLA01013708.1, on the reverse strand, counting down.
AGTCTTCATGAACAGATGCCTTCTATAGTATATATCATCCAACAGTCACAACTTAATTTTACAGATGAAGATAAATGAGAGATGGAAAAGTCAAATACCCTGTCAAGTTCAGACAGCTGGTGAGTGTCAGAGCCAGGAAGACGCCTCCTCCTCTAGAATCCTGTTTCAGAGAAATGGGCCTACCCTTCACCTAATTACCACAGCTAGAAATCTGAGTCCTCCTCACCACTCCCACCCAGCCTTATTGATTTAAAACTATTACTATTTTCCAGATCCATTTGTCTTTCTTATCACTGGCTCTTGCAGTTTTCAACTCTCAGTTGGTCAGCACTGGCTTTCTAGGTCTTTGTTTCTCTAGGCTGATGTCACTTCCAATTTATTTTGCATCCTGTTGCTAAAGTAACCTTTCTAAATCACAAATTTGTGGTGTGCCTTTTCATCAAATCTTTCCATGCCTTTCGGTTGCTAAAAGTGCAAACCTAACTACCTTGCATGGTTGGGTACCAGACACATTTCCTAATATTCCCATCAAAAATGTGCTGCTACAAAAAGCCAAACCTCTTCAGCACTTTCCTGCTTTGAGTCTTTGCCAAGCCAGCTCCTTTGCACAGAACACTTCTCTCTCAGTCAATTCCTCCACCTTTGGCTCTGAAAGACCTTTTCTAAAAGCCATTTTCTCTCCCTTAAACAGAGCCAAACCTTTTTCACCAATGTTTTTGCTCATCTCTGCTATAGTTTAGATGTTTATCCACCAAAATTCATTTGATTTCTTTTAGGAAAGACAATGAATGAGTGAAGCAACAAAGAACATGTGCTATATTACCTCTGCTTTAACCCCAGAACTGCCACTACACTGTAACTCCTGTATAAACTAATCAGTTTGTAGCCTCCGCACTCAAGAGGTAGAGGCTGAGGTAGGAGGATCACTGAGAGTTCCAGGCCACCCTGTGCTACACAGTGAGTTTAAGATCAGCTGAAACTACTTAAGGACTGGTCTAAAAAAAAAAAAAAAAGTCCAATCTACTGGAGTGTAACTAGATACTAGCATCTGCTTAAAACTTTGAGGAAGGGGAAACTTGCTTTGCTTTGAGATCTCTTCTACTTGAAATAGACACTAATTGTTGGAATTTCTATTCTAGGAATAATATATCACTGATACGTTTTTACATTTGATCCTTAGAATTAGAATGTGGTGTTTACTTATCTTCATACCTGGTACAGCAGCCATGAAGAGATGGCCCAAGAAGACTCAAGGAATAAATGGAGAAATTACTTTTGCATGTTGAGATTGACTAAGTCTTTTAACCATTTAAAAAAATATACTTTCTCACCCAGGCCATCCACTCAGCTGTGCTGGCGTCTTCAGTTAATAAGCAGTGTGAAAAATGAAATATTAGGGTCACCTCCCCAGAGATAGTCAGGATGCATGCAAGGGTCTGCAGAACTCTGAAAATAAGCGCTGATTGGGAAGATGTGAATGTGTCCAGAGAGCAGCCTACAATCTTGACCCCTACCGTTGAGAAGAAAGAAACTCCTACAGAGCAGTCCCCAGCCCAAAATTCACTACTTTCCCCTGCTATCAGTCACTTTCTGTTCCTGTCACTCCCTTTGGTAAATTTTACCTGGCATGCTACCAGCAATAAAAGAAAATGCCTCCGTGTGTGTGTGTGTGTGTGTGTGTGTGTGTGTGTTTGCACATGACTAGCTTTCTGGGATTGTGGCCTTTTCTCTTTCTCTTCTCTCCTGATCTGGATACTATCACTACAGTCATTGGATTGCTCACATATACAAGTAGCTTCACTCCCAAGCAAATGGAGGGAAACAAATGAAGTGGATGTATAAATTGAAAAGGTTCAACACAGTGGAGCTTAGGGGTTGAGGGCCAAGAACTCCAATCAGGCAGCACAACATCTGACCTCATGATGACTTCACCTGAAGCTTCTAGTGGCTCCTTGGTAAAACAGGATAGCAGCATTACCTCCTCAAGACCCTACCATCAAGTCTTCTAATTCTAATCACCTCCCAAAGGCCCCATCTCTAAAATCTCCAAATATCATTAATATGTGAATTGGCAGACTGGGTTTCAAATACATGAACTTTGGAGGACACATTCAAACCATAACACTGTGTAATTCCACCAAGTATGTATTCCACACCTAGAGCATGCTTGACACCATAAAACATCCTGAGATCCTAGACCTAATCTAATGTCCTCTGCTCCCAAAGCTTCCAGTCTAGCCAAGGACTAAGAATAAGAATAAACAACAACAATATATAATTCACTGTTAAATTATACAGTAGAAACTGTAAATGCCAAAGTAATTGATAGAAAGGTAGATTTGGAATGAGAACAGTGGCTACACCAGCAAACAGGCCTGGTCTGGGAACCTGCGCCATGTGTTGGTTGTCACTGGACTGGGAACAGCATGAACCCAGCCCCTTCTGGCACCACAGGCTGGCAAACAAGAAGTACCAATCCCCCACCCCACAAGCAACCAGCTTATCTAGTGAAACACAGGCTGTGATGATAGCTATGGAGGTGAAATGCAATTGGATGCCTGTGGTGCTTTGGTCTTTCACTAACATTACAGGTCTAGGGCCAGGGGTCTGATCATGGGTCCAGAGGATAGCAGTATGCAGTGTGGCATCAAGGGGGCATCTCCTTCTGAGGGTTGCATCCATTGTTGACTCCCTATGTTCTTATTGTGAAGTCCTATATTGTTTCCATTGTTTTGTTGGGTTGAATTTTGTTTTCTTTTGTTTTGTTTATGTTAAATTCGACAGCAGGAGCAAGTATTTCAAAGATAGCGAGATATATTATGGTAGAATTTTGTATTTACTATTGGCTTGTTTGAAATTCTTTATTGCATTCATTGTTTTGTTTTTATTGTTTCTGTTCTATTCTGTTCTATTTGATTTTTACCGAAGTTATCTGCGGCTATTTTGAAAACATCAAAAAGCATTATGGAAACTACTGTTGATTTCATAATGTTCTGAAGATCTGTATCTCTTACACTGGTTTGTTTTGATTGGTTTTATTCTGTTTTATCCTCTTTTTTAAACAAAGATAGATTCAAGAAGTATGAAATAAGAGAAGATTGCTATGGAGGAGAAGCTTCAACTAGAATGAGGACACACGGTGAAACTAATGAGAAGGACACACATGTCCCCCAGCATACTTGCTGTGCCAGCACTCATAGACATCATCACTCAGAATCTTCACAGCAACAGCCCTGAAAGGTAGATATTTTATTTTCACTCAGTAAAGAAATAAATGCTCAGAAAGGTTAAGTAATTTACCCAGCGTCACAAAACTTGTAAATAATCCAGGATTCAAAAAAGGTTTTTCTAATGTCAAAATTGGTGGGGGGTTTTCTGCTATCTAATCTGCTTATTACTGACAGATAAAAATAAGAATAAAAATAAATGTTACTGGCCTAGAAAAAGCTTGTGGAGAGAAAGAGGTACAAGGAAAAAAAAAAATCCACTGGAATTAAAATCAGCAGACCAGAATTAGTTTCTAATGTATTGGTAATTTCTTTAGCTCTTTTCAGCTTCCTAACCCTTTTCAGTTTCAGAGGAAAATGGAGAGAATGCTAGCATTTATTTCAAGTACCGGTTCTATAGATGAAATTAGTAAATATGTGGATATGATAACATGTTAAAACCCACTTTAAGCATGAGTTTTCACTAACAATTAAGACGCAAATTAAAGCTCTTATATGATATATTCACTGACTATACCTGAACACAATTCTAACCACTACTGCATCTTTAAGACTTGGGCAGCATCATGGGTGGATAGAAGGGCACTCTTGAAACAATCAGGGGCCTTTAAGCTGTCAAGCTACAACCTCTCTCCAAAGATGACCCTACCACCCCCTCAAGTTTTACCACTGAATGTTCTTTTGTCAGACAGAGAAATTAAGGACAGAGATGTCCACCAAGTAGGAAGCCAAGGACACTTCTCTAATATTCCCAAGCAGGAGATACAGCACATGCTCCATAAGTAATAGTTAAGTCTAACTGAACTCCCACAGCCTTAAAGGGGCACATCTGGATCTTACCATTCTGTGGAGTCAAGCAATGGGGGAGGGTATGTTAGTACCAGAAGGGCACACGTGTGTGGGATTGGGGCTGCACTTTCTGTTCTAGCCTGCCTGTCTTTTGCTCCATAGCTCAGTGGGCTCCCAAGGACATCCTGGGAGGAAAGTGTTTGCACCTCCTTGTAAAGCCTGTGCATGCCAGGAAAAGGCCTTTAATCATCTCATCATCTGGTCAGCAGGAGCTGTTCATGCTAGAGGTGTCAAAAGGAGAAAAGTGTCCTTTTATTAGCTTCATGGCTTTTTGTTTTATGTTTTTGGCTAACAAGTGACATTTACAGTTCAAACAAAGTACAATCAGAATTTCTGGCTTAGGTTTCTGTCAGGAACAAATAAATTACCATCTTCAATTTGTATAACTATAGTTAGTAACTTTTTTCCCAACAATGCTATGTGCTGGTAGTTATTCCCTCTTGAATTTCTACAAAATCAGAAATACTCTTAAGGGAGTATCCCAGGGAGTCACAAGGACCCCAGAGGTCCTGCTTGAGCTAGTGGGGCAGATCTTGGGTCTCTGACGCTAATGGGATGTCACCGGTATCCAGGGACTGTAGAGACCCAGACCCTCCTGCTGTGGCTGTTGAGGGAAGGCCACACCCTACTCCACAATCAGTCATGCATGTACTGTTTGTTTATTCATTTCATTATCATTTATTGAGGACTTTCTTCATCCTGAGAAATTGGGGGTGTAGGGAGTTTTAAAATGAATAGGATGGGATCATCTCTTTAAGGAAATGGGAGACCAGAATGAAATTATGAGGCATGTGGTTACAGGAAAAGAAGACAGTTATAGCTTAAGGAGTGGCCATGGAGCAGAACAACTGAAAGATTCTTTTGAGTTCCCTGGCAAGGAGAACTTACATGATGTGAGTAGGACCACAAAGTGATTTAAGATCTACGAAAGAGTCTGTCCATCAAGAGGACATCACATCGCCACACCCTTCAAAATACAGAAGGCATAACCTGATGCAACTGCAAGAACTTGATTATACTGGCAAAATCCTCCATCAGAGTTTGAAATTTCAACATCTTTTTCCCAGTTGATAAACAGACAGAAAATCAGCAAGGATGCAGAAGACTTGAACAGTACTATCAATCAACTTAACTGCAGTAACATTTATAGAATACTCCACCAAATCCAGAAGAATATTCTTTTGGGGGCAAATGTACACAAGGAATATTTACCAAGACAGAACATATTTTACTATGTACTAAATATACTAAGATATATAGTATGTCTTAGTATATTTAGAAGAATTTATGTCATTCAGTATTTTCTTCTGGACCAAACAGAAAACCAACAACAACAACAACAAAAAACTGGAAATACACTAAAGATTTAAAATAACATCTGTCAACATCATATCACAATGATATATGTGCACCCATGTTTATAGCAGCACAATTTGTAATAGCCAAATGTTGCAAACAATCCAAATGCCCATCAACCAAGAAATGCATAAAAAAGATGTGGCAGGGGCTGGTGATTTAGCTCAGCATCACAAGTGCCTACCTGGTTTGTGCAAGGTCATGAGTTTGATCCCCAGTACCAAAGAAAAAAAAGATGTGGTATTTTTATACAGTGGAGTACTACTCAGCTATAAAGAATGATCACATTGAAATATTTATAATAGATGTAACTTGAGCCATACTCATAAGTGAAATAAATCAAACACACATGTGTAAATACCGTATTGTCTCCCTAGTGTAAAAAATGGTAAGAGTACATAAGATACAAAATCCTCAATAAATACAGTGAAAGGGTAAGAGTCTGCTCAAAGGGTAAAAAAAAATAATATCTTAGGTTAAAGGAGGAAAAATAAGAAGGAAAGGAAAAGAAAAAAATATCTAAATTTGTATAAACACACTTAGGATAGCTAAGATGATTGTGCTATAAATTCTGTAAATTCTTGGAACAAAACAGTTAACATTCATAGGATTGGAGCAATTTTGCATGTTTGCGTCTGGTGATCTGAGGAACTCTTTTAAAGATCACTATGTAAAATAACAACCTTAGTTCTGTTCCTACCACCTTGTTTTGAAGGCCTGTATTGTCAATGTTTGGGCCCTTTGCTATTGTTATTTGTCTTTGTGTTTGTTGTTTTTCTAATAATTTGTTTCCTTTTGTTTTGTTTTCCCCTCTAATACAGAAAGGATAGGTATACATTAGAGGCCTATACATGCCTAGAACTTCTCCTAAACAGTTTAAGAGAATCGATTGTATGATGTGTGATGAAATGAATAGCTACTTTGAAGAAAAAGACATTATGGTATCCATGGCTGATTTTGTATCGTCATGCTGTGAAATCCATTAATGCTTTTATTCTTTGTTCAGAGTGGTTTTATTCTGTTTTGTATTGTTTAATTTCAACATACATGAAGGTATAGACAGCTGTTTTGAAGAGAACAAGAGACATTACAGTAGCCATTGTTAATTTTCCTGTTATGTGGTTTTGGAGGCCTATAATGCCTTCTTTATTCTGTTCTGATCAGTTTTATACTATCTTGTTGTGTATGAATTCATTGTGTGTGAAGATATAGACAACTATTTAGAAGAAAACAAGAGATATTATGGTAGACACTGTAGATTTCCTGTTGTCTTGCTTTGCAATTTGTGTCACTTACATTGTTTTCTTCTGATCTGCTTTGTTCTGTTTTGTTTTACCCTCTTTAAAATTAAAAAAAAAATCTGTCTAAGTCAAAGCAGTAATCTAAAGGAAAATTGGGAAATATTTGGAACAAAATAAAAATAATGTATGAGAATGGATGAGGTAAAGCCAAAAGCTGTTTTTAGAGGGGAAAATTATAGCACTAAAATATCCTTTTTAAAAAATCCTTTTTTTTTTTTTTTTTGGTACCAGGGATTGAACTCTCAACCATGCACTTGCCAGACAAGCGCTTATGCCGCTGAGCTAAATCCTGGGCCCCTAGCACTAAAATATCTTAACCGAAAGACTAGACAACCTTGAAACCAATGGCATCAATGTACACCGTTAAAAAAATATAAAAAGGGGCCAGGGATTTAGCTCAGCAGCATAAGTGCTTGCCTTTACAAGCACAAAGTCGTGAGTTCGATCTCCGGTACCAAAAAATAGATAGATAGATAGATAGATAGATAGATAGATAGATAGATATAGATAAAGCCCAAAATAAGCAAAAGGAAGAGAATAATGAAGATTACAGCAGAAATCAATCAAGCAAAAATGAAGAAAATAATAGAAACAGTGAAACTAAAAGCTATTTCTGGTTCTTTAAAAGATTAATTGATCAATTTGTACTCAGAGGAGGAATAAGACCCTAATTACCAATATCAAGAATAAGAAAAGTAACATCAATCAGAACCAATATTATAAAGGAAAATGAAGCATTATGAACATCTTCATGTCAATAAGCTTGACAGTTTAGATAAAATGGACAAATTCTTCCCAGATATAAGACTTTTAAAAGCCTGACTGTTATTTATTAAAGATGTAGAATCTGTAGTAAAAACTTTTCTATAAAGGAAGTTCCAGACCCAGATAAATTCGTTTGTGAGTTTTACCAAAAATTTCAGAAAAAAAATTTTTAATTCTGCAAAAATGCTTCCAGAAAATTGAAGCAGTAATACTCCTCTACCTATACCATAGTGCAGCATGATCCTGGAACAAAACCAGTGAGAACATTTTAAGAAAAGCAGGTTACTATCTCAAATCCACCATGAGCATCAACATGAAATTCCTAAGAAAAATCTAGCAAATCTAATTCAGCACTGTTTTGCAAAGATAATTCATCAGAATGAAGTGAGTTTCAATCCAGAATACAAGATTGTTTTTTAAAAATCAACTATGTAAGAAACTAAAAAGAAAAAAGAAACCTCATTAAACATAAAGTATATGACAAAATTCAACATACATTTCTGAAATTTTTAAAAAATTCAGTACAATTGAAACAGAAGGCAAATCTCCCAGCCCATTAAAGGGCAGCTATAAAAATTTACAGCTAATGTTAAATGCAATGGTGAGAGACAGTGCTCTCTGCCAGATGAAAACAAAGTGTGTCTGCCCTCATCTTGCCTATTCAGTGCTGTGCTGGAGGTTCCTGTTAATCTAGCAAAGCAAACAAACAAACAAAAAAGACATCAAATTGGGAAAAAAGTAATATGCTATTCACAAGCAACATAACTACCTATGTAGAAAATTCTGTGGAATGTACAACAAAAGCTACTAGAATAAATGAGTTTTACAAGGTTCTAGGAAACCAAATCAATATACAAATATACAAATATCAGTATGTCTCTATATGCTAGCTAGGAACAATCAGTAAATTGAAATTTCAAATACTATTTACAAGTACATTAAGTATTACATATGTAGAAATAAATCTAATAAAATATAAGACTTGTGCATTAAAAATTATATGCCAAACATAGGGACACTCTGGGAGGCTGAAGCAAGAGGATCCCAAATTCAAGCTCAGCCTAGCCAACTTACTGACTTAGCAAGATCCTGTCTCAAAAAATTTTTTTAATTGTTATAGGACTAGGAATGTAGCTTATTATGAAGGCCCTGGGTTCAATCCTTTTTATAGAAAAATTTAAAATATATATGTGTGTGTGTATATATATATATATATATATTATACATATGCATGAAACTAATTAAACTAGTTTTTTACATTATACATATAGACAAAGCATTTCTGAAATTCAAAAGAATGGAAATATACTCTTGCTCATACATCAGAAGATTCAATATGCTACTGATATAAATTCTTCTCAAATTGATATATAGATCCAATCCCAAGCCCAAATTCTCAGCACTTGTGTGTGTAAACACAGACAACCTGATTCTAAAATTCAGTGTAAAAAAACCTAGAATGACCTGAATGTTCATAGCAACTTTATTTGTAATAGCTAAAATCTATAAATGACTTCAGTATTCACCAAGATGTGAATGAATAAATGAGTGCTGTGCCCAAAGGTGGGTCATTCCTGGCAATAAAAATGAATGAACTGTTAATGCACACAACCACACAATGGAACTCAAAGTATACATGCTAAGCGGAAGTAGCCAAACAAAAAGAACACACAGTGTATGACTCCATTAATTCAAAAATTCTGGACTATGTAAACTCATTTGAAATGTCAGAAAGCAGACCATACGGACAAGGGAGGGGGAGGGAGAAGTGAAAGGAAGAAACCTGAGAGAACATCTGGCAGGTGGGTATGTTCATTTCTCAGCTGTGGTGATGGTTTCATGACCTATACAAATATTAAAGCTTATCAAATAAACATATGCCATTTGTTGTGTTAATTGTAACTCAGAAAAGCTAATTTTTAAAATGGCATATTTCTATAGTACTCCTCACAGTGAAGGTTCTCAATAATGTTAGTTTTTTGTTGTTGTTGTTTGAGTTTTTTGATACAGGGTCTCACTATGCAGCCCAAACTGGCCTTGAACTCACAGTGATCCTCCTGCCTCAGCCTTCTGAGTGCTGGAATTACAGGCATGTGCCACCATGTCCAGCTCTCTTCAAAAGTTATGCAACTATGAACTAATAGGATTTTAATTTCTGCTTGGGAGAACTCCTTGCCAGAAATTATAGAAAACATCTTTTGAAATATGCTTAGTCACCTTTGCTGCTCAGTTCTTCTCTGCCTGGCCACTTTCTATACCAGCAATTCCTGCGAAGGCAGAGGGAGACCAGCCTGGCTTCATTCCCCTCCATCTTCACCCCCAGAGCCACAATCTTTGGCAACCTAACCCAGCCTCGTGGTCCACCAGAACGTATTTATGCTTCCACAGCCCAAACACAGTGTTTGGCAGGTGATTGAAGGAGGCAATAAAAGGAAGAAGTATTTCTCTCCTTGGTCCTGGGTGCCTGCAAGGTGACCTCCAGCTCCCCCGTGTTGCAAGGATTCCGGCTTGGTCTCAATCAAGAAGATTCTCGAAGGCTCCTGGGCACTTAAAGGACATGGGGCTGGTGGCTAGAGGACAGTGCTTTGCTTTTTAGGGGAGGGCACAGGGTAGAGCCGATGCAGGCTGACGCAGGGTTTACTGGAGAGCACTCCAGGCAGAAGCTGGTGAGGCAGGCGCCTGGCCTGACCCTGCCTCCAGGCCCTCCCTTAGATGCTGATGCAGCATGGCTCGGGATAGCAGGCAGATGGGCATATCCCACCCAGCTCTACAGACCCAGAGAGGCCGTGCTACAAAGGGGGCAAGAGGGGACGCATGGCATTTTGGCATCTTAAGTGTTTTGCAGCTTGGTTAAGTGCCAAGAGTCAGCGTCAGTGTCCTCGGAGCTGTGACACAGGCAGCCCTTTACTGACAAGGCTGAAGAGCCACACTAAACACCAACAGTGACACAGTGGTGTAGGGCACTGACAGTGCAAGGAGGAGCAAATCCCCCACCCAAAAATGTAATTATTATACATATACCCAGAAAACATATTTTGTCTCATAATAGCACTGGGATATTGAAGGAATTTCTTTCTTTGCATATATTTTATATAATCTTGACATTCAAGTTTTCTGTACCCTGGAGTTTTAGATGTACCTTTTACAAACGTAATATAGGTTCAAATTTTTTATTTTAAAGAGGTTCAGGAAATTTCAGTCATTACTTAGTGCAGCCACAGACTATGGAAATGAGAAAATCTGGAATCCATCCATTAGACAAAGATCTCATCATGAGGAGTCAGCTGAAACAATTATCTCCAAGCATGCTTATCTCTGAGATAAGGATCTAAGACCGTACATTGAAGAATACACAAAAGTGGTCTCTTAAACTAATAGCTCCTCAGGAGCTTTAAAGGTTAGCTCTTCAAAATGGTTTTTTACAATATGTAATTTATCAACTAGTGATTTCTTACCTTTTTAAAAAAAATTCTGTATTATTTCTACCTTTTTTCTGTTTTTTTTTCTCTAAATAAAAAAATGAATTTTTACTCATCGCTTTCAGATATGTTGAGAGTAAGATCCTCAGTGAATTCTTAGTATTTCCCTAAATACTTTCAAAATAGATTTCAAAAGACTACAAGTTCTGTAGCCAAAGTCAGACAAGTCCATTTCAATTATGCAACCTTGGTCTTCAGGAAAGCCCTAAAGAGATAGCTTTTATGAAAAAAACAAAAACCTTGCATGTTGTATTAAAGCCTCAGCTTGGCATGGGCTGTACTCTGTTCTGAGCAGCAGGAGGTCTGTCCACCTCTGTCTGTAACATTGCCTGTAGTTACCATATTTCCCCCAAAACAAGACAAGGTTTTATATTCATTTCTGCTCCAAAAGACACAATAGGGTTTATTTATGAGATGCTTTTGTGTGTGTGTGTGTATAACAATCTACATTTATTCATTTATTCATGTACAAAAATCTATATTCAAATATGATCATGTCTTCTTCTGGAACGTCATCATCACTCTCTGTCTCCAAATCCTGGCCTGAATTCTTTGCGACTCCACTTCCTATTAGAACCACTGGCCCCAATCTCCCATCTCCCAGCAACAGAGTTCTCCTTCAGTGAGCACTTCCTGTCCATGTAGCCTGCTTGGAGCACACTGGCAACACGGTCATCAGTGATTTTATCCCATGAATTCTTAATTCACATCAGGATCTCTTGAAGACTGGCCTTTGCAGTTTTCATAAATCAAGTGTTAACTGAAGACTTACAAAACAGGGGTAGCAACCAAAATGATGGCAGTTAAGAATAGTGACCCACACAAAAGCAACAACAATTGGCAGGCACCAAAAATTCTGAAAATGTTTATGTCACAAAAGTGCATTAAATATCTCTGGTATAACATGTGACACACTGAATTAGGAAGATTCACATCAGACACAATCATGTCCACTCAGTATCAGGAGCTCACACTGTCTACACGATATGTCTGCACTCCACCTGGTCATTCAGCAGTAAGCCTCAAGTATATCTAAAAAGATATATACATAGGCACTTACCTCTCATCCAAGAGCGCTCTGTTGGGTATTTACAAATACTTAACTATAAATTTACATTATCATTAAGTATTAATGTCAGTAATACGCACTTACATTTAATTACATAGTAGCATTATTGTTTTATAATTCACTACATCTATCATGTTCCAACAGACATACTAAATGCATCTGTCTGGCTGATGTTCTTAACCCGAGCTTATTTTGAGGGTAGGGCTTACATTACTAGCATCCAGAAAACATCATGTTAGTGTCCATTTTCTGGTTAAGTGTTATTCTCAGGGAAATGTGGTAGTAGGCACTCAAATGTCTGTCAAATAAAAGAATAATTTAATAAAGCACTTGTATATTAAATTTATGATGTCCACAATTTGCACACGATGCCTTTCTACAACTGCTTCACTTCTTGAGCTTCCCAAGTACTCTGCAAGGGTATCATAACCACTCATGTCCTCAAAATCTTACTTTGATAGTAAAACAGAGATTATATTTTAAGATCATTATATTTTAAGTTGCTAAGGCTCCCAACTCCTGTGCCAAAACAGAGAAGTTGGTTGGCAGGATAGACAGAAAGAACTAGACTGAAAGCCTAGAGACATGGGTTGTTGCCCTGGCTCTGCCTTTTCTCTGGAGTGAATTATCTTGAATCAGTGTGGTCTACACTCCTAATTTACTGGCCACTAAAGAGGTGAGGTAAAGTTTAAGAGTCACATCACCAGCCTCAGGTTGACAGACCTGGATCTGCCTGGTGATAACTGGAAGATGGGTTGGGTGGCCTACAACAGCCAAAGTGTCCTTTGAGGAAATTTTTTCTGGTGTCCAGTTTCCAAACAGCCTGGGGCTACGAAAACAGCTCTCCTTGTAGACAGATCTCCAAGTATGCAAATATACAGTTCCTGAAACTTACCTTGAAAGTCATGCCTCAGGGTTTCTGTGAACCAAGAACATTCAGTGAGAGGTCAGCCTCGGATTTCTGAAGAAAATATTGGCATATGCTATTTAAAATTAATGTAACTTATTTAACAAACATATTCTGGGGCAGGGGATATAGCTCAGCAGCACAGTGCCTGCCTGGCAAGCACAAGATCATGAGTTCCATTCCTGGTACCAAAAATTAAAATTAAAGTTAAATAAAAATAACAGGCATGAAAAGCACCTGCCACACACTAATGGTGCTATCCTGACATTTTTCATCAGCAAACATAATGCTGAGGAGATCAAGTCAGTAAATGCAAAAGAATTGAAATTATCCCATGCATGTTTTTGGATCATAGTGCGATGAAATTAGAAATTAATGCCAAAAGAAACTGCAAAAACCCCACAAACACATGGAAATTGAATAATATACCCCTAAGCAATTAGTGGGTCACAGAAGAAATTAAAGAAGAAATTAAATATCTACAAGCAAACAAAAATACAAATACATCTTACGAGAACCTGTGGGATGCAATGAAAGCAGTCCTCAGAGGAAAATTTATTGTGGTGAATAACCACATCAGGAAAACAGAATGAACACAAATAAATAACCTGATGCTACACCTCAATCATCTAGAAAAAGAAGAGCAAGTCAAACTCAAAGCCAAAAGAAAGGAGAATTATAAATTAGGTCAGAGCAGAAATCAATGCAATAGAGACTAAGAAACCAATACAGAGAATCAATGAATTGAAGAGTTGGTTCTTTGAAAGAATAAATAAAATTGATTAGCTCCCACCAACCTTATTTAAAAAAGGAAAAAAAAAACTCAAATTCATGAAATAAGGAATAAAAAGGGTGAAATCACTACAGACTCTGAAAATACAGAAGATTATCAATACCTATTTTGAAAACCTCTACTCTCATAGGCCTGATAACACAGAAGAAATGGGCAGATTCCTACAATCATATGAATTACCAAAGCTGGGTCAAGAAGATGTAAAACTTCTAAATAATCCAATTTCAATTAATGAAATTAAAAATGTAATTAAATCCTTACAAACAAAGAAAAGCCCAGATCCTGATGGATTCATGGTGGAATTCTACAAGAAATTCAAAGAAGATTTAATGCTGACAGTCCTTAAACTCTTCAATGAAATTACAGGGAAGCAATTCTCCCTAACTCATTCCTGAAAGCAAACATTACTCTAATACCAAAACCTGAGAAAGACCCAACTGAAAAAGAGAACTGCAGGCCAATCTCCCTAATGAACATAGATGCAAAAATTCTCAATAAAATATTGGCAAACAGGATGCAGCAAATCATCAAGAAGATTATACACCATGACTAAGTGGGGTTCATCCCAGGGATGCAGGGATGGGTCAACATATGCAAATCAAAAAATGTAATCCACCGTATCAACAGAGCCAAAAATAAGAATCACATGATCATTTCTATAGATGCAGAAAAAGCTTTTGATAAGGTCCAACACTTCTTCATGATAAGAACCTTACAGAAAATTGGAACAGATGGTCTTTACCTCAATATGATAAAAGGCCAAAAACTGAAAGCCTTTACCCTAAAATCAGGAAAAAGACAAGGATGTCCATTATCACCACTCCTATTCAGTATAGTGCTGCAAATACCAGCTGGAGCAATTAGACAAGAGAGAGAAACAAAAGAAGTAAGGACAGGAAAAGAAGAAGTTAAATTATCATTATTTGCAGATGACATGATACTCTACATAGATAATCCCCCAAACTCCATTGAAAGACTCCTAGGTATAATAAATAAATTCAGTAATGTAGCTGGATACAAAGTCAACATTCAAAAATCAACACTATTCCTATACACTAACAACAAAATCAGAAGAAATGAGAGAGAAAGAAGAGAAGCCACACCCTTCACAATAGCGTCCAAAAAAAATGAAATACTTAGGAATTAATCTAACAAAAGAAGGAATGGATCTATTCAGGGAAAGTTATAATACCCTGAAAAAGAAATAAAAGAGGATCTCAGAAAATGGGAAGAATTCCCTTGTTCGTGGATAGGAAGAAAAAATATTGTGAAAATGGCCATTCTCCCAAAATTGCTCTACAGATTTAATGCAATCTCAATCAAAATACCACTAGCATACCTCACAGATCTACAGAAATCACTTCTAAAATTCATCTGAAACCACAAGAGACCTAGAATAGCAAAGGCAGTTCTGGGCAACAAAGGCAAGGCAGAAGACATCACAATCCTTTACTTGAAATTATACTACAAAGCTACTGTAATAAATCAGCATGGTGCTGGAATAAAAACAAACCTGAAGATCAATGGAATAGATTAGAAGATACAGCTACAACTACAAACACACTCAGCCACCTTATCTTTGATAATGGGGCCAAACATGTCCACTGGAAGAAAGACAATCTCTTTAATAAATTGGTTCTGGAAAAACTGGCTCTCCATATGCCAAAAACTAAAACTAGATCCATGCCTATCACTATGTACTAAACTAAAGTCTAAATATTAAAACAGAAACACTAAATCTGTTGGAAGACAAAGTGGGTAGAAATCTTGACATAATGGTAAGTAGAGAATTCATGAATAAGAATCAAACTGCATGCGAAATACTCCACAGAATCAATAACAGGAATCATATACTATTAAAGTTTTTGCAGCATAGTGAAAAGAAAACCCACAAATGGGGAAAAAATCTTAATGAACGGTCCCTCAAACAAAAGACTTCTGTCTAGAGCATATAAAGAATTTTTAAAAATCAGATCCCCAAAATTCAAAGACCCAATCCAAAAATGGGCATCTGAGATGAATGTACATTCTTGGATGAAGAAATACAAATGGCAGATAAATACATGAAAAAATGTTCACAATCATTGGTCATTAGAGAAATGCAAATTAAAACTACACTGAGATTCCATCTCACTCCAGAAAGAATGGCCAGGATCAAGAAAACTACCAACAACAAATTCTGGAGAGGCTGTGGGGAAAAAGAAACTCTTCTACACTATTGGTGGGAGTGTAGACTAGTGCAGCTCCTAAGGAGGTCAATCTGGAGATTCCTCAAAAAGTCAGGATTGGAAGTCCCATTTGACCCAGCTATTCCACTTCTGGGCATATTCCCAGAAGAACTGAAAACATCATATCACAGTGATATATGTGCACCCATGTTTGTAGTAGCACAATTTGTAATAGCCAGATCTTAGAAACAACCTAAATGCCCATCAACTGAGGAATGGATAAAAAAAGAGGTGGTACTTTTATACAATGGAGTACTACTCAGCTATAAAGAATGATCACATTGAGATTTTTATAGGTAAATGGTTGCAACTGGAGACCATACTCATACATGAGATAAATTAAACTCAAGTGTAAATGCCATATTATCTCGCTACTATAAGAAATGGTAAGAGTACATAAGCTACAAGATCCTCAATAAATATTGTGAAAGGGTAAGAATGTGCTCAAAGGGTAAAAAAAAAAAATGTCTCAGGGAAAAGAAAAAAAAGAAGGGAAAAGAAAAATATCTAAATTTATATAAACACACTTAAGATAGCTAAGATGATTGTGCTACAAATTCTATTAGTTCTTGGAACAAAACAGTTAACATTCATGGTATTGGACCAATTTTGCATGTTTGCGTCTGGTGGTCTAAGGAACTCTTTTGAAGATCACTATGTAAAATAAACACCTTAGTTCTGTTCCTACCACCTTGTTTTGAAGGCCTATATCATCGTTTTGGGGCCCTTTACTATTGTGATGTACTTGTCTTTTTTGTTTCTTGTTTTTCTAGTAATTTGTTTCCTTTTGTCTTGTTTTGTTTTCCCCTCTAATGCAGAAAGGATAGGTATACATGTAGAGGTTTATACATGCCTAGAACTTCTAAACAGTTTACGAGAATTGATCATATTATGTGTGATGATATCAACAGCTACTGTGAAGAAAAAGAGACATTATGGTATCCATTGCTGATTTGCTATCATCATGCTGTGAAACCCAGTAATGCTTCTATTCTTTGTTCAGGGTGGTTTTATTCTGTTTTGTATTATTTAATTTCAACATACATGAAGGTATTCTGAAGAGAACAAGAGACATTACAGTAGCCATTGTTGATTTTCCTACTGTCTGGTTTTGATAGCCTGAAATGTCTTCATTATTCTGTTTTGATAAGTTATACTATTTTGTTTTGTATGAAATCATTGTGTGTGAAGATATAGACAACTATTTAGAAAAAAAAAGACACATTACAAATTATGGTAGCCACTGTTGATGTCCTGTGGTCTTGCTTTGAAATCCTATGTCACTTACATTGTTTTCTTCTGATCTGCTTTGTTCTGTTTTGTTTTACCCTCTTTAAAGTAAAAAAATAAAATAAAGGTTTATAAAAGTTACCTCATATTTTCTTCTTCCTTTCTTCTGTTGCCTTCTAAGCTACCCCAGGAGATTGGTAAAAAAAGAAAGAAAAAAGCCAGAAATTATTATTTCAGAGTTTCAAATTAAATCTCAAGCTACCCTGCAGGCACCTTCCAAGGTCAGTAAGTCTCACAGACCATCTTCTCAGCTTCCTCCCATCCACTACGACAAAATGGTGAAATAACCTTTTACTAGTATGTTGCCTAGATAAACAAAATCTATCACTACATTAATTAAGTACCAATTTTCCTTCTTTTACTAAAGGACTACCTTGTTTTGTTGCTTTGGCTTGTAGATACAAACCAAGTTACTTGGTTGCATAAATAGAAAAACTCTGACTAATTCAAAACATCCGTTCCACAAAATACAATAAATCATTCAGATTTTCATGAGTAAAGACTTTTAAAAAGGAACAGGCTTCAAAGGCCTCCAGTGGGATGAGAAACTCAAACTGCCTTTCTCTTTCTAGTGATGTTGCATGCCTATAATCACAGCAACTTGGGATGATGAGGTAAGAGGATCACAAGTTCAAGGCCAGGGGCTGAGGATATCCACTCAGAGGCATAAGTGCCTGCCTGGCAAGTGCAAGGTTCTGAGTTCAATTCTCAGTACAAAAAAAAAAAAAAAAAAGACAAGTTCAAGGCCAGTCTGGCCATCGTTGTGAGGCTCTGTCTCAAAAAGTTTTTCAAAAGTCTGGCATATAGTTTGGTGGTTGAGCACTTGTGTACCATGCATGAATCCCTGAGTTCAATCAGTAACACACAAATAGAAAAAGAGAAAAGAAATACTGCAAAACTACAGTAACCAAAACAGCATAGTGCTGCCATAAAAACTGACATAAAGACCAAAGAGAGAATCTAGAAAATAATCCACATACACTCACAACTATTTTTTGTTTTGTTTTTGCGGTGTGGGGCTTTGTACATGTTAGGCAAATCCTCTACCACTAAGATACACCTTTCGACATAGGTGTTAAAGACCAGTGGGACCAAGCCATGCTGGATTCCCTCCCCTCACTGCGTATAAAAGTCAGCTCAAAATAGACTGAGGACCTACGTATAAGACTAGAGACTATCTGTCAACTTACTGCAGGAAAGTATAGGAGAAACACTTTAATATAGTGGTGTACACAATGTTTTTTAGGCACAGGCAACAGAAGTGAAAATAGGCAAATACCAAATTAAAAGGTCTTGTTACAGCAAAGGAAACAATCAAGAGAACTAAAAGACAACCTACAGAATGGGAGAAAATACCTGCAAACTATTCATGCAACAAAGGTTTAACATTCAGAATATGTAAGGAATTGAAAAATTAGACAAAGATCTACACAGCCATATCTTAAAAGAAGACATACAAATGAACAACAAACACATGAAAAAATGTTTACCCTCACGGATCACCAGGGAAATCCAAGTAAAAATCACAATGGGATATCACCTCACTCATTAGGAGGACTATCATTATACTGTTGATGAGGATGCAGATTAATATAACCACCATGGAAAGCAGTATGGCCAGTCCTTAAAAACTAAAGTCAACACCATATGACTCAGCCTTCCTGTTACTGGATGTCTATGCCAAAGACATGCTTGGTGCTCTATGTTAACTGGGACATTATTCACAACAGCTGAAATGTGAAATCAATCTCCCACCAGCCAATGAATCTGAGTTAAGTGTGTTATGTTTTCACTCATTTGTGGCAACTAAAATGCCAATTCTGTAGATGAATGAAGCTGAACTGTGGCCCACAGAGACAGGGAAGGAAAGAGGGGAGGGAAGATGGAAAGAATTCAAATACGGAGCAATGAAACAAGAGGAGGAAGTACTCTGATTTTCTATAACACAGTGAGGTAACTATTGGTCAAGCAATCTATGACATATTCTAAAATGACTACACGAATATGAAATTCCCAACACATAAAAATTATTAATGATTAAAGATATGGCAATTATTACTCCAGTCTGTATATGCAGTATGTATGCATATTGCATTACCATAATGTATTTTATAAAGATGTACAAATATTATGTCTCAAAAAATAAAAAGAAATGACTTTCTTTTGGCCAAAAACTTTGAAGTGTTTTTTGTCAGTACTGGGGCTTGAACTCAGGCCCCCAACACATACTAGGTAAAGGCTCTACCACTGAACTACATTTCCCCAGCCCCTGGGCAGAAAACTTAACATAAGCCTAGATGTGTATTTTTATATTTCTTATCTAATGTGAGATTTACATGATTTCCTATCTTAACAACCCACTGCTCTACGTTCTAAGATCAGGAATGTGGGGCAAAGGGCTCTTCACCTCCTCGAAGGGTTCCATCATTAGAGACTGATGCAGAAACTGTGCTCTCTCCGCATGCCCAGGAAGGGAAAGGGTCAGGATGACAGAGCTAAGTGGGCACGGTATTAGGTAAGGCACAATAAAAATGGACAAAGAAGTCTTTCTTCATACATGACAGCAAGAATCAGAAAATACTGTTTAGATGAAATTATTACTCCCAAAGTTTTATATACTGCCAAATTTAAATGTGACTTCTAGTGCCCTCTACTGGAAATCACGGGAACCAGCACACACCTGAGCTAAGAAGGTTGAGGCTGGCCCTGGGTCACACCAAGGGGGATGTTTTCACTAAGGCCTGACCCTTTCTTGCCTGTCCTGTGAGGATCTCAGAAGACTCCAGGAAACACGTCTAACTCCATTCTATGCTGCCCTCACGCTTTATGCACATGTGGTTCCAGAATCCATCCACAGGTTGGGATGTATCAGTTTGCCCTAATCTCCCCAGCTAGTGGGTAGCAGGAGCTGTTTTTTCCTTTTTGTATCCTCAGGATGCAACTCAGGACCCAGTCATAAGGGGGAGCAGGACTGTGACGCACCATACGGGAAAGTAGTCTATGTGGCAAGCTGACCTCCTAACATTACCCAAAGGAAATTCACTCAAAGGACACGGAGCGGAGATGTGGGCCAGCACAGAGGTGGGCAGGGAGCATGCTCCAAATATCAAGCGACAGCTGCTGCTTGCAGCTCAGTGCCAGCCCCATAGACCCTGATGGGAACCGCAACTCCTTCCTCACTCCCTCAATAGACACCCACTTACTGCAACCCCATGGCCCTCAACTCTGGCTGCGCAGCAGCATCACCTGGAAAGCTTTCTGAGATCCTGACGCACAGGCTGCACCCCAGACCAATTAAATTATTGCCCCTGGGGGTGTGTTCCAGGTTCAGTGTCTTTGAAAATGGCCAGAAAGAGATCTGGGAATTCAGGGTGAGACAGCAAGGAGGAGAAGTCAAAGTAAAAGGGATCAAGATGCAATGTGTAGACCAGGGATCTAGCTCAGCGGCATAAGCACCTTCCTGGCAAGCACAAGGTCATGAATTCAATCCCCGGTACAAAAAAAAAAAAGAGCAATACATGCATGTACCAATTCCCCATGATGAATGTGTTATGTATCACAAACATATACTGATAGAAAAAAATTTTTAAAACATCCAGACATGTTATTTCCCTAGGGCTGCTATAATAAACTACCACAAACTTAGTGACTTAAGACAACACAAATTACCTGTCCGTTGTCCAAAATGGGTCTCACTGGGCTAAAACCAAACAGTTGGCAGAGGGCGCCCCCTGCTGGAGGCTCTGTTGGGGCACCTTTTTCCCTAGAAACACCTGTCAATAATGGTCTTAATCTTTTCCAGCTTCTCCAGGCTGATCCTGTTCCATGGACAGTCACCAGCTTCCTGCCACTTCCCAAAACAGCAATGACTGGAGAAGTCTCCACATTCCTCACCCAATAATCCAGGGTAACCTCCCTATTTTAAAGTCATCTGATTAACAATAGCATATCCATCTGCTACATCAATTCCCCTTTGCTGTGGAAGGTAACTTATTCACAGCTTGTTGGGGTTAGGGCATGGGCATCACTGAGGGACCATTATTCTGCTCATCACATCAAGTGACTCCAAGGAGCATCTATGGATGAGAACTCCTGGTCTCCCCATAAAACAGCCAGAGTAAGGTACTGAGCCCTGACAGCCGGGAAGCACACTGAACACTGGTGTGGCTGTAGGCTAAGGTAAGCAGGCAGAGAAAAAGCAAGTCAGTCTCGTCGGTTTTACACTGTTGCAGAGCTTGCTTGGTGAGCGCTAATTTATCAAGATTTATTCTCATTCTGTCCCCTGCAAAGTTAAATGGTACTCTCTCTTAAGAACATAGGACTCCCTCTACCCAGCTGTAACCGTTATAGTACACTGAGGTCAAAACAGCATAGTTCTCCAGATTTTTATGACCGTAGCTATCAGTCTGCTCATTTAGGCTGGGTGTGGCACAAAGCACCCTACATCTGTGTAGGTTGCCCTCTACAGGAGACAAGACTCTGGCCAAGTTGGATAGGGCTTGAAGATGTGCTTTCACTGGCCAACATTTGAATGCCACACACTCCATTTAAGGACCTAGGCACACAGGGAGAGCATTCCTCCTGTAGGACAAGGCTCAGCTGCTAAAGAGCTGCTGTCTTTTGAGTGGGGCTTTCTCCTCTACTTTGCCACCTCACCTCTCCTTGCTCTAGCCAATTTCACACTTAACTCTCTTCACACAGTGCCTTTGTTATTTGACCAGAAGGAATTTAAACCTGCAACCCTCTTCCTGTGTTCACACACCTCAAGTTAGGCAAAATTCTCATACAGGTTCATTTCCCTATTAATATAAAAGTGAATAGCTCCCTAGGTAACGATGGGGTATAGGTCAGTAACTATGTACACAAAACCTTGTTCTCACACAAAGTGCCTGAGGAGTCGGATTAGTCTGAGTAAATATCCTGCAGCTGGTGACCATACTGGCCTCCACTGCTACAGACTTCCTTTTCGTGGAAACTGCCTCTATTACTACATCTGAGCTAAAGCAAATTAGGAGGAAAGGTGTAGCGTGGTGGTTTTGGTCCATAGTTGGGCAGCCCCATTGCCACTGGGCCAGCGGTGAACTCGTGGTGCAAGATGCTCACCTCATGCAACTGAGAAGCAAAATCTGAAGAAAAGGTCAGGTTCCCAATATCCTCAAGGGCACACCCCTAATAATCTCACTTCCTGCCACTAGGCCCTAACCCTGAAAGGTTCTACCACATCCCAGTAGTGCCACAGGCTAGGGGCGAACCCTGCATCACCTCTGGGGGACATTTAAAAACCCAGACTATAACTTCTATCAGTCCCTTCTTTGGCCTTCAGAGGGACAGGTCGCTCTTCTTTTGCATTGTCTCAAAAATGTTTAGGACAACTGTTACCCCTAAGTGCTTCCTTCTACCTTAAAGGAAGTGAACAGATGCACATACCAAAAAACCTGTAATTCCTGAAACCACTCCTAAGATGTTTGGTAACTTTTCAGCATTCTGGTAATTCTCCAACCTGGCTGTGGCACCCAGATGTGCTGCTCCAAACTCCACACAGCACCAGAGGTAGTGACCACGGGGAGACAGACGAGCTCCTCTGACTCACACCCTGTGTCTCTGGGACTACCCTACCCTACCCTATCCCTATGGGATAGAAAGCCAGAGGGGCCTCACTTGATTCCAGAGAAAGAACCTTCCCTGGAAAAAGAGCACCACCTATTTCTAACACCCAAGATCTAAACACACTACTCTACAATCACACACCTCCTTAACTGACCTGATTTTGCAAGGATGACAACCTACCATGGAAATATGCTTCATTTCAAGACTAGAGTCTAAAGGACCGGGTGTTGCCTGGTAACAATGTCTATTTTCCTTGGCTCTGCTCATTGAGACCTAAATAAATTAAGAGATGAAATCCAAGCCAATAGTAGAATAGTTGGTTTAATGGTCTCAATAAACACATATAATAGATACTCCTAGCTCAAGGAGGTTTGGGGTCAGATGGAGTTTTGGTTTATTTTTTAATCTCAGATTAAATGAGATAATATAGTACAACACTGAGTAAAGCGCCTGGAACATGTTAACTTTTATTACTAATTTGTGTTTAAGGTTTTGTTTTTATTTGTTGCTATTTTTAAGCATCTTTACTTCCACTACAGCTCTTTACCCAGTCTAGCGTGTAACTGTCACCTAATAAATGTGAGTAAACAAATACCAGACTTTCGTCTGTCAAGTCTCTGACATACACAATGATGGAAACATATATCCAAATCCCCATCACTGAGAACAGGACAAATGCCTTAGCCTGTAACACCAGGTAGTTAGGGTAAGCTTCTGAGTAGGATAACGCATTCCGAAACTTGTAACAACTTTAGTGACAGTTCCATCTGCAAGGAGACAAGGAGTAGATGTTCCTGAGAACCTGTCTGCTTCTACAGAAAGACCACTTAGTCTTGTGGCATACAGTTCTTTGCTATCTTACTTGAGCTGCTTCCTACAGAAACAGAAAGGGATAAAGCAAACACAAAGCAATAAATGACATTTGCAATAAAATTGGATTGTCTTCAGTCCTAAGGAGTTTGGCACATATTTCTTGAGACATGCAGTGTCTGCTAGGAGTTCCAGCAAGGAACCCTCTGCAGGGACATGGTGTGGGAAACAAAGATGATCAACCCAAGAGACACTGAAGAGGACAGAATGGGAAGGACTTTATTTCCCCAGATCTTCAGGTAATCTCACCCCGCTTGAGTCTGCAGGTAGTAGAGTATGAAACCAAGAAAAAATACAACTTTAAAAGTAATGTACACTGCAGGTCTTCGATTTTTGCCAGGCCAGGAGTCCAATGTCAGTCTGGGCAGGAAGCTTAGAGGACTGCGTGGCCTCAGAGATTATACAATCTTCACCGTCTTGAGCATATCTGATAGGACGTATGTGTCATCCCAGCCCCTCCCAGGCTTCCTCAGGGTCCGCTCCAAGGCCTGCGCCATTTCTAGGAGCGCTGGCGTGGCAAGCTTCTGCTCAGGATGCAGCTGGCAGAACAGGATCTCATTCACTTCTCCTTCAATTCGCCGAACATACAGGAGAGGAAACACGGCCCTGAGTCCAGCCAGCACTGAGTCCTTTAGCCCTAAGTCTCGGCACACAAGGTTCAGGATAAAGACACCTATAGGGTGGGAAAGAAAGAGTCGGACTGACCACAGTTCAGGAGGCATATTGGAGACAAGGGTCAGGCAGCTCCAAGGGGAAGGCCAATTTCTGTTCCCGAGAGGCTGAGGGACTAAGAAAACACACCTGCAGCAGCACTGAGGTTACAGAGACCATGCAGCATGCAAAGGCAAAAAGGGAACAGCGCAGGGATGTGAGCCACAAGAAAACCTCAGGTTGACTTGAGTCTTCTCTGAAGCTAAGGCATTACCATTCTATTACTTACCTTAATTTCCCAAAGAGTGGTTCTGAGAAAGAAGTAATATCCCCAAGAAAGAAAATTCCACTATCCCCATAAAGATGTTATGTTCTTGATACACACATCAGAGTATCTCTTAACCAATGAGAAGACCAAACTTACCTTGTCACCTTGCAAAAAAGCTTCTAAGTCAACCCAGCCCGCTACAGAATCTTACATCAAAGCAAAGCACTTGTTGGGTTCCCAACATAGGGATCAGGAAGTCCAGCTTTCAAGTGACAAAGACAGGGCTGGAGTTCCGACTGTTACCAAGTGTCACCCTGGCAAGTCACTCAACTTCAGTTTCTTCATCTGAAAATGAGCTGCCACGAAGATTAAATAACACATGGCCCAGTGCGGGACATATAGGGAACATTCAAGTGGTAGCCACTGTTACCATGCTAGTGGGAATGCCAGTGGTTACAGCCATTTTGTAAAACTATGTATCAGAATCTACAAAACTATGTATCAGAATCTGAGCAACCATGTAACCTATGATTTAGCAGTTAGGACCCTGTGAAATATGCAAACATATTTCACCAAATGTTCTACATTACACTGGTAATGGCAGCACTGCACCCAATGTCCCCAAAGAGGAAACAACTCCAAAATTAGTAGTGATAATAGGTATATTAATGGTGCTGTACTCACACAACATGAACAGCAATAACAAGGAACAATGTAAAACACAGTACTGTGGCTGAATCTGACTTTATGCAAAAAAAAAAAAAAAAACCCAAACACTTGAAGAGTATATGACATGATTCCATCTATACAAGACAAAAACAAGCAAAACCAAGCTGCAACAACAGAGCTAATGTAGTGATTAACTTTGGGAAGAGGATGAGTTACTGAAAGGGGGTAAGAGGTAAAGTTGGAGAATGCAACAAATGACCTGCAGTTGGTCCTGCTAAACACATGTATTCTATTTAAAAAAACTGATCAAGTTATACATATTTACATACGTATTTTTTACTAAAGATAAAAAAATTTTAACAGGTGCTTCCCTCCTCCCTCTCCAACCTTTATTTCTCCATACCTTCATCTGTCAGGATGCTTTTGACTTTCTGCAGGAAAAGCTGGTCCACAAATGCTGGGGGTGGACAACTCATTCCCAGTGTTGGGTCCTTACTGTCCACATCAAACATTATGACATCATAGTGAGTCCGTACTGGGAAAGAGAAGCAAGTAAGTGCTTGTCTTTGCTGAATAAAGTAACTCCTTACATCCCTACACCAGCCCTGCTCTGAGACCTGCAGCAGACAAAGGCTGCAAAGTCAGAAGCATGACTTCGGGAATGTGGTGTGTCCATTAAGGACATGATGTCACAGTCCAGGACAGTCTGTTTTCAGCTTAAACTGTTCTACAGTAAGGACCTTTAAAAGTAACTTCCAAAGGCACATACAATCTAGGCCCAGTCTAGGAAAGAATACTACATGCTTTACACGTACTTTTTAACTCTGCAGAGCATTAGAATCACCTTGAAAAGTTTCTGAGCACTTAAGAGAATGTGGGCTCCACTCCTGACCAACTATGTCAATGACCCTGGTATGACAGAATACAGACAGGAGGGGAGATGGAAGGCTGATATTTTTCTTCAGCTCCCCAGATAATTCAAAAGTACAGAGTTGAGCCAGGCGCATGCCTGTAATCCCAGCACTCAGGAGGCTGGAGCAGGATGACTGCCATGAATTCAAGGCCAACCCAGACTATACAGTGAGTTCAAGGCCAGCCTGAACTACTCATCAAGACCCTGTCTCAAAAACAAATGAATAAAGAAAAACTACAGAGTTGAGAATCACTGATCTAGACAAAACAGCTTACTGGGACTTTAAGAACTGACCCAGCTAATGATAACCTTAACTCTAGAAATAGCACATGTTCCCTCATAGGAGAAAATGTCCTGAAACTGGAGTTAATGTATCTTTTCTACTTCAGAAAGAACTGGCTCCAGAAAAAAAAAAGAGAATGCTACATGAGCAAGACACTGACCTGAATCTGTTCCTTCCTATAACGTTAAGCAGTTTTTACAAAGGAGAAGCCTGCAATGCCACTGACATGTTTCTAGCAAACTCTAAGAATGTGCTAATGATGATTCAATAATAAGTACTTCCTCGGGACTAGTGCATGCCTATTACTATTCACAGAGTAGATATAATTATAGAGGGTTTGGTGCATGTCTGCACTGTGTGTGTGTAGTTTGTCTGGTGTGCTGGAGACCTAGACATGCTAGGCCACTGTCTACCACGGAGCTACACTACTTTGCCTGATTTTGGTTTCTTAGTAAGAACACATGCAGGCTCACCAAAGTCTAGGGAAAAAGATGGCCCACATCTTTATCTTGGAGTCCTCTAATAACATGAAAGTTGTGATAGGTAAAGAAGATGGCTAGGACTATTCAAAACCTACCTGTAGATAGTAACAAGAGCAGCACTATGATTTGTTAAATATCTACCACATGCGTGGCACAATGGTAAGCTCCTAGAAGTGTCAGCTGCTCTTCATGAGGAAATCTGAAAAACTGATCTGGCTAAATTCAGTCCACAATTGTCCACAATTAAAATCAAGGCTGACATCTGTCCACTCCAGTCCCAAACACACCTGCCAGGCTTCCTGGTTTGCTGCACCATTCCTGGAAACATTCTAGTTCAGGGAAAAATAGAGTACCTGTTACTAAACAAGCAGACCACAGAAAGCAGCTGAGCACAGCAAAACTGAACCAATCTGACTTTGCTGAGGGACCAAAGACACTAGGAGCCTTTGTATACAAAGGTACAACAGCAGCAGAACATTTGCCTCCATTATTTCGCAAAAAATTAATATGCCTTTTGTTCTAAGTCTACAGTATAAATTAGTATAGCAAAATGTTGCTATAATGCTAGTAGCAGAAAGGCTATCAGAAGTCCCACAAAGTAACATCTTCCTCAGGGTTTCTCAATCTTAGTACCACTAACGCTCTGAGCCAGATAATTCTTCATCATCAGTGGCTGCCCTGTGCGCTGGAAGATGTTTGGTAGCATCTTTGGACTCTATCCAGTGGATGCCAGTAGCATGGCCCCCACACACAATTCTGTAACAACCAAAAATAGGTCTGCAGACAAATATCCCCTGAGGCAAAGAATCACAGATCTACATAAACGTGGTTTCACAGTATTTCTAACTTCACATTCAGCCAACTGTTTTACAAGAAACACCTTCCAACATACACCCATCTTTTCTTCCCTGTCCTGCACCCAGCTATAGACCTCCTCAGCTTCCTTGGCAGGGTGAAGCAGCAGCAAGTCTGTTTTATTTGTTGCTTAGCACAGTGCTGAGAATTAGCCCTCTATGTTTATTGTGCACGAACAGAGACTGGAATGGTGCTGATGCCTCCTTGTAGAAATGAATTATAGAGGTCCCTGTGGGCCTGATAACTTTGGGACAGGCTCCCCCCACACACCCGTCCCCCAGATGCAACCACAGTAGTACCTTCTCCTCCTGCCAGGCTGGTAATGTAGTCCAAGCCATCTGCAATGTGGACTTTCATCCGGTCACTCTGGGAGAAGCCAAACCACTGAGTGGCCACTTCCAACATGCAAGGGTCGATCTCCACAGCGTCAACACAGGACTTGGGGAAATGATCATGGACAAAGAGAGGGAGGCTGCCCCCGCCCAGGCCCACTACCAGCAAAGCCAGTGGGGTCTCTGTAATAAAAGAAGAAAGCATTACTTTGCCATCTGCTCACTGTAAAGTTTTACACCAACCTCTGGGAAGACAAAAGAAATTAGATTGTTAGCTCTGCTTGAGGACACCAGATTTAAAGATCTGGCTTCCCTATCTCATTACAAAAATGCAGGAAGAGTCTGAGACAAGATGGCCGAGGAGTGAGCAACAAAATACAAAGCCTCCCGGGAGAAACAACTCATTTGCCAGAATAAAACACCCTGGAGAGACCCAGAGAGAGGGAGATGAATCCTTTTGACACAGGAAGAAATTAAAATGTAAAAAAGCTCATCAAATACTTCGGCACTACAACTGAAACAGCTAAAAATTACGGGACACAGCATTTTACTTCGTGGCGACCCACCAAGTTTACACCAGCCTGAATCCACGCCAGCAGGCAGAGCCACCCAAACTCATTCCCGCCACCACTCATAGGAAGCACAGCAGCGCTGAAGTCAGGGGTTGGTGATGCCAACAGAGAGCGGAGCCAGTGAAGGGACCTTCATTAATCCACAGTCAGTGCTGGGAATGAGGACCGCCCCCCCGTGGGAAGGGAGCGACCAAATGGGTGACATGTTGGAATCAGGCAAGAGGAGCCTGAACTGGGAATGACAGTGACTTGAGTTGGTTGCTCCCTCCCCAGAGCAGATTCATGGGATTTGCTTAGACTGGGCTGCACCCCTGGCCGGGACCCAATGAGCCATCCCAAATCGATTCCCTGCACCTAGCACGCACTAACCAGGTGAAGGCACCTGAAGTTTGGCTGGCCCAGTGGGGAGGGGCAGGCATACACAGCTGCTGCTTACACTTCAGTTACAAGAGCAGGCAGGAGAGGGCAGAGTTCCCTCGCCAGCTTGCTTCAGAGGAAACGTGACCAACAGGGAAGGGGGCTGGGACTTGCACTGTAACCTGTGTGGAGGAAGCCAGGGCCATGACAGGAGAGAGGTGCAGGAGGAGGCCCCCAGCCCAGAACCCTGAGAGCACTGATCCAGGAGAAGAAAAAACAAGGGAGACTGAGGGCGGCAAACACACAACATCAGACATGGCTTCAATGGACATTAAGAGATATCTTCGGGATCTTGTAGAGGAGCTCAAAACTGAAATATTATATCAGGTAAAGCAGGATATGAGTAGAGTAATAAAAGAAATGCTCTCAGGAAGCATCTCCCAGGATGATACAGACAGAAGAAGGGAGGAACACAAAAAAAGGAGAGAAACATTCGATAAAGAATATAAACAAAACATAGAATACATGAGGCAGATTCAAAGAGACTACCAGGAAATTACATACT
>PVLA01013707.1:0-35163 GCA_004027455.1 Hydrochoerus hydrochaeris | reverse complement strand
CTTCCATGACAAAGAGGAACTGGGGGAGTTTGTGACCACCAATCCAACCCTACAGAGAATACTGAAGGACATTCTAGAGAGAGAGAAAAAAATACCAGGATTTTAGGAACAGTGGCAGAAAGGCCTCAATGAGTGGGGCAGGCAGTAGAATGAAAGAGAAAACTAGACAAACAAAGGCAGAAAAATAGCATAGCAGAAATGAGGCAGAGAAGGATAACTAGAATCTCTAACATAGATGGCCTTGAAACACTATATTGTTAATAGTGCACCAGGATTTAAAACCCATGTTACTCACACTACTCTACTTAGATGTATTATATTCTGTTCCAGTCATTCTACCTGTACTAGATTTGAGGTACAAGACATGTACCTCATGTACATGCAATCCAGAAAATAACAGTATATAGTATAGTAATCGTCCTTAATTTCCTATTACCTTAATCTAAAGCTCTGTAAAACCTACACTGTTTTACCATGACTGATCATAATCAAATCTGGTTTGTTGGATCGCTGTTTTGTATTGATAGATTTTATTCAAAGCTATTATGATTGATAGTATCAAGTCTGAGAGTATATGCAACTGCACTTAAGATGACAAAATCCACTAGAATATCCACTCTGGTTTGATTATTACCTGCCTTTGAAGTTTTATACTGTCTACAATGTTTTATTTTTACTAATATTTTTATGTACTGCTTTACTCAATTATACTGCTATATTCAATTATGCCTGATGATATAGACATTCTATTGAAGATAATAAGAAACAACAGAGTAGTCACTGTAGATCACCTTGTACTGTGGTTTTATAGGAATTTGTTTTGTTTTGTCTTGCTAAGTTTTGTTTTTCCCTCTAATACAGAAAGGATAGAAATACATGTAGAGGGCTGGGGATTTAGCTCAGTGGCTTAAGTGCCTGCCTGGCAAGTGCAAGGCTGTGAGTTCGATCCCCGGTACAAAAAAAAAAAAAACTAAGCTAGAAATACATTTAGAGATTCATGCATGCATAGCTGTTTATACTCTCACTGTTTGACTATCTACTTTGTATGCTTTAATTTTGTAACTTGAACAACTATTTCTAAGAGGAGAATATATAATTTATTAACTAGTGATTACTTATTGTTTATCTTTTTTTTGGAATTCTGTATTATCTCTAACCTTTACATTTTGTTTCTCTTTAAATTAAAAAAAAACTTTCTAATAAGATGAGAAAAAAAAGTCATGCTATCTTGGAATATATATTATAGTGGAAGGAATATACACAACATAAATAAAATATGCTATTGTATATAAAATATATGCAAATTTTATTATTTTTCACTTGAACTATATCTAAAGACTGATTAGACACAGGCACTCTCTGGCTCTCCCTAAAACATAGCTATCAATGAAAAAATTTTAATGAGTAAATAAATAGCAGTAGGTGAAGGCAGTCCAACCATCCTCTGTCAACTGCACAAGAATCACTGAAACACGAAGGTATCTCATTGAATCACAGGTGCTTTCGGTACTTTCTCCGCATTGGCATGCACAGACCTCTGCATCTTAGCAGTCGCAGTTCACTACTTGGCCACTAGAGCTGCCACTCACCACCTATCCTACCACACACATTCACTTTTGTTCTACTGCCTCTCACTCTATTGTGCTGCTAGGAGCACGTGTACACCCAGGTGTACCTTCATGACTATTCGGAAGTCACAGGAATCGGAGCTCCAGCAGACACTCAGATAATACTACCATCTTGTTCTCTTTCCTTGATGCCTCCTGGTTGCTAAACTTGAATTGGTCCATCACTACTGTGGATCCAGATGATTTTACCCTCTGTTCTTCTAAAGACTTTATCAGGAAAGTGGGGTAACAGAGCATAGATCTTTTAGATCTTCACAGTATCTGTCATGCTTTTTTACATTTAGCCAAAGTGGGTTTTTATCTCATCTTCTCTGAAGAAAGAAATTGTTGATATGTGAATAAGCAAAGAAGACATTTTAGTCTAATTCCTTAAGTGATGCACAGACTTTTTACACAAATGATTTCATTCTGCCTAGGGGAACTTTATACATTAGCAAATGGTATTGTGTTTCTTTCTGTTTTAATGCCTATTTGTAATGGTTGAATTTGTTAATATACTGAAGATAAATAGGAGGGAAAGCAGTAAAACAGAAAAAAATGTTAGCTCATATTTATTTTTTCACAAAGTGACTATACTCTATCCAACTAACAGTAGGAGAAAGAAAAAAAACACTGCCCAGATGAACATAGTATCTGCATAAGAATTCATAAGACATTTATATACTTTATCATTGTTCTTAATCTATTTACCTAAATATATTGCCCCATGGGTTATCACTTTTCCTATTAACAATATTTAGCATGCTATTGTACAATAAGTAAATAAAGATAACAATAATTTACTGTATACTTTGAAACTCTAGATAAAAGGATTAGGAATATTTTCAACAACAATGAAGTGATAAACGTTTGAGGAGGTAGATACGTTTAACCTGATTTAACATTACATGATATATAGCAGAACATATTAAACACTAACATGTATAATGTATATCAGTTAAATAATAAATTTAAATGTTAAAAAATATTATTAAAAGCAATATAAATATGATATATATCAGAAATTGTAGATATTGAGGAAGTTATAGCAGAAAACACTTCAAAAGATAGGATACAAGACTGCTCTGTGGAAACAGAGCTGAGGGAAGCCCCAGTGTGGCATTAAAGGCACGGCTGGGAGAATAATTGCAGGAAGAGATGGATGCAGGACAGTTGTCATCTGTCCTAAAGGAGCCTGCACAGGAGCTGCAGAAAACGAGGAGAGTGGCCATAAAGCTGTCACAGAAAGTCACTATCTGCCATCCAGTGCTCTTCACAGGTACAAGAAACAGCCATCGGTGTCAACTCTAGCGACACAATTTTTGCTTTAATGATAATGATGACGACTCTGCCCCTCTTCAGGATATCCCAAATGCCACATTTCTCCATATTCACTTACATCAAGCAGCCTTAATATGAATGTTCAAAATAAGTCATAATACTTACCTATTTACCACACTATTTTATTTCTTTGTAATCTAAGCCGCTAAATCCTGATAAGAGGTTCTGCTTTTTAAGCCTGTATCTTATAATACTATGTATGGTTTGAGTCCTATTTTAATGTACTCTTTTGCATAAAATTTCACATTACAATGATTTTTAAGAACATATATGTTAGCTTGTGGGAGAAATGACTTTACATTTCACATTTTGAAGTATATAATGATGTTTTTAGCATTATATCCTTTTGGATCTGTGCTGTTAGATTATCAAGTTATCCTAAGGTCTAAGACATTGCTACATAATAAAGCTGCATTGTACAAATACTAACTCATAAAATTTAATTTGTATTAGGATATGTGGATTACAGACTTCAACATGCTAAGGTTAGGACACTTGGAATTCATTCTTTAAAATATTTGACCCTTTATTTTCATATCATTAAGAATTGTTTCCCTAGTGTTTTGATGAAAAAGAGCTACATTAGGTTTTTAAAATTCTTAAGCATTGTGGAAAAGATGAAGTCAGCACTGATCACTCCATGCCTGAAAGACTGGGAAAGGGCAGAAAATAGGACAGAAAAAATATGGAGTGAAAAGCCATAGCCATGGCATGAATAGACTAATAAGAAATAATTTGCGACAAGAAGAAAAGCGGATGTCATGAATTTCTAGTCAGAGTTCTTATATGCTTGAATTGTCAGCAAACTGGAAGAAATGGAAATGGCAGTAGCTGATGTCCTTAATGTACATAAAAGCTAGCATTTGAATAACACAGTAGCATTTTAAAACTGTATTGAACACCCGTTATCTCCCTTAATTCCTTTTTAACTCAAATAGTGTAAACATTATTCCTAAGTCACTAATGAGGACACATAGTCAAATTCACACCAGTTCACTGGTGTCAGTCAAGACTAAGGCCCATCTAAACTGCAAATTCCAGGTCCCTTTCTTAGCTGCCAACAGGTATCACTTAACCTAGTAGGTACCTTCTCTATCATAATTAAGTGACAGATAAGACTCCATGGAAGTTCATGGCTAGAGTCTAAAAAGTTTAATGATAACTGTCCTCAGGTGTTTTCTTCAGAATATCTAAAATA
Organism: Hydrochoerus hydrochaeris; assembly: GCA_004027455.1. Lineage (NCBI taxonomy): Eukaryota > Metazoa > Chordata > Mammalia > Rodentia > Hydrochaeridae > Hydrochoerus > Hydrochoerus hydrochaeris. The sequence continues at coordinate 31,017 of PVLA01013707.1, read as the reverse complement.
TTCAGCTGTCTTAGCTGAAAAAGTCTTTGTTATTTCCTTCTAAGCAAAAACAAAAATAAAACCAAACAGAAAAACCTCATGAAGTTTCTCTTAATTTACAGTAATGCTAGAACTCCACCAGTGTAGGGTGACTATGTTCTTAAACTTAGTTGTTCTTTTACCTAAGGGCAGATGTAAAATATATGAAATGTGTGGTTAATTCAGCTTTTCACTTGTCACCCAGATATGTAGTGCTGGCAAAGTCTACACACAACAAAATAGTTGATTCAGCTGACTCAGTAGCAAAAACAAGAAGTCATAACTGATCATGAGTTATGCACATCAAAAATCATAAATATTGACAATTTGGATCATCAATGAGTTATGAGTCCTAAAAATACAGCCTAATCAGCACACAGCAAAGTTCTTATATTATAGATGCACTTGCCTATTTCAAAGAATTCTATAGCAATTGTAGAAAAGAGAAATCTATTTTTGAGCGCTAGCATGTATTGGAAAAAATCCAGGATGATTAAGTCTTCTGGCATGTATTTTAGCTATTACAGCTGTTTGCAATATATATGTGCTGCATCTATATTTGAAATCTCTGCTGTTACCATTCACCATCTGCCCAAAGATGGGTGAAAACACCTATGTTTTTTGTTCATTACTTATGAAACTGCACATAGCAATTTGCCAAGTCTGTATGATTTTTTTCTAGCCTTTTCCAAGAATCTAATCAATATCCTTGAAACATTAAAGTAAGAACATTATAGTTTGTAAAACACAGATATAACTTGGCTTTTAAATTAAAGATGTATAGGACACCTCTCAGGATAATTTTGACTACCAGATTTCTATTAACTATTTTATAATACCCTGATTATTCATAAAACTGACTTCCAGCAATCTCACATCTTGAAATATGGTGGAGAGAAAATCAAGAATCAACAACACACTATCATAAGTCCCAGAGTCAGAAGCATCCATTGTGCATGAGTATTTAATAGTACAATCCTTATCTCTTTCTACTGTAGTCAATTTTCTCAAAAGAATTTTCACATTACTGGTCCTCTGATTTCTTAACTTCAATAATTTATGAAATTAAGTAGAAGTGAAATTTACCTAGAGGAAGACAAAAGGATAGAAGGGGTTTTGATAATCTATGTTGTTATCAAATAGGGAATCAAAGAATTCTTTGTACTGTATCACAATAATATAACCCTGTTTTAGGTACTTTTCTTGCTGAGACAAAATATCCAACACCCAAAGTTAAAGAGAGAAAAGTTTATTTAGCTCACAGTCTGTAGAGGTTTCAGTCCATAATCAGCTGGCTCAAAGATAGCCTAGCAAGGCAGAGGGGAATGGCAGAGGAGAAAAAGTTCATAGTGGGCAGAAGGTAGCAAAACAAGTCAGGGACCTTAGCAGCTTTTTCTGCCCCTTATAAGCTCTATCAAGGTTACAGGGTCTAAGGCAGTGCCAAACCAATCATTGGACTGATTTAGTAATTACACACTCTAATTCTAGCATCATACACTCTAGATCCAGTCACCTTTGGAAAAGTGCCATCTAAAACTGCATGAAGCTTGGGGGGACATCTAGACACAAACCATAGCAAAGCTACCGTAATATAATTGAAATGTGCTATAACTTGTCATAAGAAAAGAACTCAATTTTCCTGCCTAATTTCTAAAATTAATTTTATTCAGTTGCCCATATTTATAGATTAAAAAGCAAATTATTTTAATTTAAAACAATTTTAGCAAAATTGCCAAAAATTAATACACATGAGGAATTCAGAGATTAAGCCAAAGTTGCCAGTATTATTAAACATACTCACTTCTGTGACTAATGTCACTAAGAAGATATTATAATTTTAAAAGTCACCTGTCATATAATTACCTAAAATGTCATATCATTAACAGTGATTAAATAAAACAATTAGATTGAATGAGTTTAAAATTCCAATCCCAAGATTGTGCTTAAAACAAAAAATTCAGACACATAATCTAAAATTAAATTCACCATCACAGAGAATGTTTCTTATGAATGTTAAACACAAATCAGACCCTTAGGAGACAACTGAATTTTGATCACTCATTTTCTCCTATTTGGGTAGAAATACTTCTGAGTGAGTAGTGTGATTGCTCTCCAACACCTCAGTTGATTCTGTGTCTTCAGTACAACCTGTTTTCCACATTAGATGAGTCAGATGAGATCTACTTATACATTGATTGTAATCCTTCCTTTTCTCCATTTGTTCTGCAACAATTATTTCTTTATGAAAATATTTTCTCATTCCGAGCATTTATACCCATAAAGTTTGTCTAAGCCTGCATTTGAAAAGAAACGTCAAAAGTTGTAACTGAAGATTCAATACAATACGCTACCATATAAGTTTGTAAGCAGAGAGTCTCCTTCTTGATAATAGTACTAAAAAGACAGTCATAAGTTGCACCTAGATTACAGTCAGAGGAACAATTTCACCGCGCAGGAGAAGATAGCACTATAGGCACACTCTGCATTGTTGCCAATTTTGTTATGGTCATAGGGCTTATTCCATAATAAGTTTATTGACAAGCCATGTCTGTCTGATGAGCTTTCCTCCTACTCATAATTCAAGGATTTCTGGTTTAAAGGTCAGGAAATATTTACCCTTTTAAAATACAAATTTATTTATAACTCTATTCTTTTTACTCTTGGTTCTGGAAGTATTCAAGATTTGATCATTAAATAAGAGAAAGCTAAAAATATCGCATAAATTAAGAAACAGTTTGTATCAAGTGAAAGTAATAAAAAGTTCTGTTTTGGTATGTATATTCTAGATAGACCTTACTGGATAACAAATTTAAAGGATTTGAATATCGCCTTTACATTAATTCTGCATTTATTATAGCCATTGAACTGACTTAGCATATGATATAAAGATCCTTAGCATAGTGACCACTTCACTGAAAATGCCCCATAAATCTTTGCTGAACCAAACCAAAACTAATTAGGGTGTGCTTTAAGTGGATAAATGACAATAGAGACTGAATATTTGCCTAAACAGAGGTCAAATAAGTTATGGGAAAACAGAGGAGGTATGAGTTAATACTGGCTTGAGGTTTAGGGAGATTTGACCTAAGAAGTTGCATTTGAACACATTCATAAAACACTTTTTTATAACCTGATAGAAATCTAAGCGGAAAAATGTATAAAATATTATAACAGCTGGTTCTGTGGGGGGGGTATTTTACTTTCTTCCTTTAAATTTCCGATTCTCATTATTAATGGCTGCTGAGTTACTAGCATTACTTGGTATGGTTAGAATTATGACTCATGTTTAGCCAAGACATTGTGAAAAGAATGAGTCTGAGAACCAATATGGGGGTAGAAAAGCCTCTGTGTATATAGTTTGTATCACAACAGCAACTGCTCAGCCTTAATGCTTGATGCCAGCTATAGATTAGGAGCGAAACTCCACATTGTTTGCTGCTCAGAAACTGTCAAGACTCTGCCATTACTTGGATGAAAATCCAAATCTCTGAACAGGGCTTAACAGGCAGGTGATGCAATAATATAGCCTCCTGCCTTCCTCCCTCACCTCATTGTCTACTGCTGCTCACTCTATAAACTCCAGATATAATAAATCTCTATATTTCTTTTCTTTTCTTCCTGTGTGTCTAAGGTATTTGTTTGTTTGATAGTGTGTTTGTAGTATCCTAGAGTCAAGATCTCTGAAATCAGACTATCTGGTTGGAACATGATCCACCACTTCCTAGACGTAAGACATTTAAATATTTATTTAAACTTTCCAAATTTCAATTTCCCTCCTGTAAAACTGAATGTAATATGATTGTTGCAAGAATTAAATGAGATAATACATGTAAAGCACTTAAAAATTACCTACTCACATGAGTATGTATTTTTATACAGGCCAGCTGTCATGATTATTATGTGATTCTAGAAATTAAAGGAGACATTTATTAAATAAATGAATCTACTAGTTTGATATATGAACTAATAGAGGAAATGACATGATGTTTGAGAGATTGAATTTAAACGCTACTTTGTGTCCATATGTGTGTGCGTGTCTGTGTGTGGTGTGTCACACATGTGAACACCCTCAGGAAACCTAAGCATAGGCATCTAAAGCTGTTTAAAACAAAATTTAAGTGTCAATTCTTAAGCCTTAAGGTCCTCAACGTCTTAAAGAAAAGAAAGAGGCAGTCATGGTGAACAAAAGTTGCAATATGATCCATATCCTCCTTTAAGAGAGGATACAGATATCTAACACATTAAAGAACTTATCATAAAAACATCTTATATAAAGTGTGTTTCAGGACATAAATAGTAGGCTAGACTATCTTACTAATATCATGATGTCCACATGGAACAGCTCTGTCTTTTGTCAAACTCATGCACACACACACACTACCTTCTTTCCTTTCCTTGATTCTACAGTCCACTCTTCATTCTAAGCGAACTTTGCTATTCAAACTCTGGTGTTGATAGTCAATACCTGAAAATTGTGGAATCCAAAGGATTCATGTACTGTATCTTTATCATACAAGATTTTCCAAATTTTCCAGATTTTGAAAACATCCAACCTCCTGGCTTTTGTCCTATCATACACTCCAGGATATTCCAATACCTTCACAACCTCTTTCTCCTTCACCCATTTCTCCTTTATTAACAATATCCAAACATATTCCTCATATTTTGGCTCTGGTGTTCTTCTCTCTTCTTTCTTTAATTTCTTCCTGGATCAACACCTGTTGCCAAGGTGCTAAATATCATGATTATGCTGGTAACGTCCAGGTGGATATCTTCATCCCAAACCAGCAGCTCTTTTGGCTCTGACAGAATATTTCAGTTAGTATATCTAAAGTTAAATCTGCTTTATACTCCTCAGAATCCCTTGCCTTGGGAGGATTACCCTTCTATACAAACAATACCAGTATCCATTTAATTATTCATTTCAAAAATCTAGGAATCATTCTCATTTCTTCCATATACTCTATACCTCATTCCTATATCACCTAATGATACCTACAAGTTCTAGCTCTAGAATATTTCTGTAAACCAAACTTTTTCTCTATTTTCACAATGATACTGGTTCAAACCAAAATTATACTTCGTTAGAATTATTGCAATAGTCTTCTACTTGATCATTCTGCTCCAGATTTGAATACATCTTACACATGACAGCCAGGGTAATTTTTAGAAATATAAATTAAACTATGTCTCTATCATACTTTGAATATTTCAAAAGCTTCCTGATTCATTTAGAAGATAAAATCCTTGCCTTGCCTCAGAGAATGTAGTATGATCAAATACATCCTAACTCTGTGAACTTTAGATGGACCATTCTTCTTGATCAATGCATTGGTCTCCTCTGGATTCCTCAAACTAATCATTCTCTCTTTGCTGTGATGCTTTCACAACTGCTGCTTCTTCTGTCTAAAGTAATCTTTTCATTCTTGACATAACAGAATTCTCATCTTTCAGATCTTAGTGTAATTGTACAAATTTTTACATTCTATAGAAAAATGTACTTACAAAGATGAACACAGTTTACACCCTGAAAACCTCATCTCCAACAGTAAGATTGACATTCATTCTGTCAAGAGGTGGGGGCTCTGTTCTCTCCTCTTGAGAGAGGGTGGTCTTGTAACTTCAATGTAAACAATGATGCTTTGCAACTTCTGCAGCTTCTAAGGCTGGGTCATAAAAAGCAAAGTACCTTCTGCCTACTTCTCTAGGATCACTCACTGTTGGAACTCAATCATCAAACTATTAGGAAGTCCAAGAAGGTCACAATGAAGCCACTAGGCCACAACTATGTCAGGCTGTAACTATGAGCAGGTTTCTAGCTGACCATCAAACCAACTTCCCCAGTCTGTGACCCAGCATGTAGGCAGACTCTCTAGCCTTCACAGCCATTCTCAGCCCTGAAACAGTCTGTAGTCACATTTACCAAGCTCTGTCAAAATTCCAGGGTTATAAACAAAACAAATCATGGTGCTTACTTTAAGCTGTCAATTCACAAGATAGCCAGATGCAACAATAGATAACTGAAGCAGTTTCTCAAGGAAGCTTTTCTGAATAATGTCATGAAGAACTGCTCTTTCACTTCAATCTTCATCATGGAAACCTGCTCACTTCTTTCATCACATATCCCAATTTGTAACTATGTATTCCTCCATTTTTCATTTATTACCTGTTTCATAAATTTCATGAGAGCAAATAATATATCTATTTCTACTTCAATATACTAGTGTATGTCCCCATCAGCATTTGACAATATGCACTTGTTCTGAAACATCTCATAAATAAATACCTACACTGCAATGATCCATCTGCACAACTGTGTCACGTAGTACCCCCTGAAACCTTCAAGTCCAGGACCATTTAAGTATTTAAATTCATACATTGAAGTGTTTAAATTTATTGCATCTTGTAAAGATACCACTGCAGACTTCGGGTTTTGCATGCAACATAGCTTCTGTCACTGGTACTCAGCTGCCACTATAACACAAATATCTCTCTCTCTCTCTCACTCTCTCTCTCTCTCCTTCTCCTTCCCTTCTCCTTCTCCTTCTCCTTCTCCTTCTCCTTCTCCTTCTTCTTCTTTATAAAAGACAACAGTTCCATCTGTGGAATGCTTTTGAAAGATACAATAAAGATGATTTTCACTCCGCAGACAACTGTCCCTATGTGGCTACAGATGTGTGTATAAAGTCCAGGCCCATGTCTATAGGATCATTCTCAAACACACATAGGCTATCTCTACAGAAATGAGCAAGATTTTTTTCAGTTGAATTTTGTTTACAAAAGCAGATAACTGTCAGATTATCCTTGCATTTCTAGTTTACCAACCTTTAATTGATAATTCAATTTAATTCAATTTAATTCAATTGGAATATTTTGTTTCATATAAGAAAAGCAACTAGTAAGATTGCATTTCTTTTGACATTACTTATATATTTATATATTTTTATGTGTTTTATATAATAAAACATGCTTGCTACATTGTTTATCAAAAAATTACAAAGAATCATTTTTACATATCCTCATTTTATACTAAACCAACATGTTCGTTTTGCATCTAGTTGCTTTCAAATTCCATTTACAGAATGTAACATGGGCTTTGGTTTGGAAAAGGACAATCTTCCCATCTGGTCATTAAAGTGTCTCTTCATAATACTATTTTATGTTCACCTGGAACATAAACATTTTCTTGTTAACAGCACCTCCATACTGATGAATTAATTGTAACATTAAACTTTTTTTTTCTCCTCAGAAGAGCCATCATTTCTAAATACTCATAAAACATTTACAATTTTTCTTGGAGGTAATTAAAATAATAGTAATATTTCAAATGAAGCTTTCCAAAACAGCCTTTGATTTAAATTTAATATGACGGTTATTATTTTACTATCTAAAAATAAAATCCAATCGTGATTGCTAAGATATAATAATATGTTACATTTATTTATCTTGGATGAGTTAACATATAAGACATAAAATGCCACATTTTTTTTCTCTACTAAGTTCTAAATAATTTTTAAACATTTAAGTCAAAGATACATTTAGAAATAAATACTCTGACAATATTAATTACTACCGAGAAATGTTCTTTTTCCTGTTTTGAATGCTTTGTGTTTTGTCTTATATGAAATCATTTTTTTAGATTAGGGTTATTATTCCTAGTCTCTCTCTTTTTCTCTCTCTCCTTCTCCCTTCTTATTTCCTATTTCTAAAGGGAGCTGAATGTATCTGTGTGGTGATGATGAAAGAAAGAAAACAAGGTGGTTTTGACTCCTCTAAGAATTGTTCCTACATCGCTATGGATGTGCATATAAAATCTAGGTCCATGCCTGTAAGAGCTCTCTCAAACACACATACACTTGAATATAAAATATAATGGGTAAATCAGTGGGTGGTAGAGAACCAATCACTGAAGTTATTTGACATTGCACAGGAAAAAGAAAGTAGTAACCTTATTCTTTGACTAAGTATTTTATAAATTGATTCAAGAATAGTGTTTGGTAGGCACTGGGAAATGGAATAGTAGCCTCAGGCAGTGTAAAGAAAATTGTTTTACTTCTGCACGTTAAAGATGTGATTAAATCAATGGCTTCCATGTATTGCATACAGGCAGCATCTTCATCAGATTTTTCTGAAGTAGATATTACCAAGATATTTTCAAACAAATGGTGGTAACCGTTTGATTTATATGTACTCACCACTTTGATTTTCACAATTCATCAAATATTTGTCTAGTTTCCCTTTTCCTTTTGCACCTGACAACAAGGACAGAAAGCAGTTGCCATGGATAATGGTGGTTCAGGAGGCGTGTGCGAGTGTGAATGTGTGCGAGTGTGAATGTGTGTGTGTGTTTCTCAGTTTAAGTAGCGTGGTGTGCCCCAGTGCTTACAGGAAGTGAAATAAGGGTCATGGAAATGGTAGCACCTCCTGAGATAAGAGTGTGGCTCTAAGGAAAAGAAGCTGAAAATTTACTTACTAACAAGGTCAAGAGGAAATCAAAGATGGAATGAGGCATTGGTGACCATATAATTTATCATCCTAACCAAGACACTTCTGAAAGTGAAAGAGGATTGTTAGCAATTATGTCAAGACAACAGAAATAAAATGAGACTGTCCCACACAAAACAAGATGTAAGGTCACCCTAGGATCATTTCACCCCAAGGAGATATAAAGTCGAGATCAGGGTAAGAATAAGTTATAGGAAGAATAGCTATTTCTCAACTGCCATCAGGTAACAGAGATCTAAGTGGCTGTCTCTGGTGATAAATGTGACAGCAGGTGCCATTCTATGGTGAGGTTGCCAGATAAAATACAGGACTCCAGTTAAATCTGAATTTCATCTGAACAATAAAAAATGTCCTAACTACAAGTATACCCCTAACAATATCTAAAACATATGATATGATCTTAATTTTTATTTGCTAAGCTGGACAACCGTTCTTAGGTAAGTTTCTGTGCCTGCAAGGATCGGCAACTAGAATGATCTAAACTCAGGACTCTGTAAAAATTACATTTTTAAAATACTGTTTTAATCACTTGACAAAACAAGGGGGAATATGTGAATCATCTAGCATAAACCTCAAAGTCTAGAAACTGCTGCAAACTGTAGTTTACTGTAGTTACATGGTAAACTCCTTGAGCACAACTAAATGACCCCCTCCCTCTACTCATATAGGATTACAGAGAAAAAGAACAAATGGTAGGCAAATGGAAAGTGGGAGAGAAATCCCCAAGAGAAGACCAAGATTAGGTCCAGAACAAACCAAGATTAGTTTCTGATGGGTCAGGATTAAATCCTCAAGTCTTTCCATGCAGTAAAATTCCAGAAAAGTTTTCCTAAAATAAGAACAAGGACAAAGCTCAGGTCAAAGACCAGCACCCTACAAAACAGAATGAAGAAGGTTCAAGACCTGAAGAAAACAGAGGCAACTTAGGGCTGATTGGGGAAGGAATTGCCAAGTCAAAATGATGCCTTTACAAGAACTGGAATATATGTAATGTACATTTATTTATCATTCAGTGTAAGGATCATCAGTCTCTCCAGCTGGCTTTTATTGATCTTCTATGTAAAACATTTGAATTTTTGCAAATAGAGTAGCCAACTTTAACAGTTATATTAATGAAAATAGTAACAGAAGTAACAGCTAATGTAAACACCATGTATCAGCAATAAACTAGACCATTCAATTGAATTAATTATTTAACTGTTATAATCCTATGATGTAAGTGATGTTATTTTAACTTTCTATGAATTACCTTAAGGAATTCTACTCAGGCTTTTATATCAAGACAAAAATAAAAACCGTAAAATGTAAATAAGATGGATAGAAAACCACTGCACCCTGCTTGCATCTCTGCATAAAGACTCCCTGGCATTTCACTAACTAGGCTGCAATTTCCCTGAGCTGTATAATCTTGGGTACCTTCATTGCCTAAGTCTTAATTTCATTCTGCATTCAAAGGAATAGTAGTAATAGCCCTCTTTCAGTGTTGTAAAAATGAAGTGAGATAATATTATAAGGGCTTTAGCATAATAACTGGCATGCAGTAAGTATGCACTAAGTGGCTAATGTTATAATATCAGGAAAACTCAGGAGATAGAAACAAAATTTCTTTTTCTTGTTTTTGCAGTGTTTGGGGAGTTTTTTTTTTTTCCCAACAGTTTGCTGTTTCGATATCATGTGAGATCCATCTTGTGCTGCATCCCTAATTCCAGCCAATGCTGGAATTCATAGCCTCTGATACCTGCTCAGTGGAAAGCACTAGCTCCTGCCGCATTCCGGAATCGCGATCTCTGTAAGTAGAGAGGAGCTCTGTGCTAGGCTGCACCTCTCCTGGCCCGGCTCCACCTCAGCTGGCAGAAAGTAGAGCAACCGCAGTGCCAAAGACGGCATCCAAATGGCTCCAAGGAGGATTTACCTGTTTCCACCACTGCTGGCCTCAACTGAAACGCCATAGCACAGACCACTAAATCTCTCGGACTTCCCCAAGGGGATGGGAGATACAATTTGGAAGTGGAAGAGACCTGATACCCCAGAAGGTAAACTGTGACCACTGAGAGACAAAAGACAAGAGGAGCCAGCAGAGAAAGTTTTCAGCCTTTCTCCCCAGTGATGAAGAAGGTAAACTGTGACCACTGAGAGACAAAAGACAAGAGGAGCCAGCAGAGAAAGTTTTCAGCCTTTCTCCCCAGTGATGAAGAAGGTAAACTGTGACCACTGAGAGACAAAAGACAAGAGGAGCCAGCAGAGAAAGTTTTCAGCCTTTCTCCCCAGTGATGAACTTCTTCAATTATATTAGTGCTGTGTTACCACTCCAGAGATCTTGTGCCAGACCAAGAAGCTGTGTGGTGTGTTTCTGTAAAGCAATGTGGTCAGCTCAGTACCACAAGAGTTTACATTCAGTTTTTCTCTTTTCCTTGCCTTGCTTATTTTTGTTTTCTTTTCTTCTCATTCTTTCATCCCTGGGCTTAAAAAATACAAAAAAAAAATCTTTTAAAAAAAAGAGTTATAGATCATGTTTCTGTTCCTTCCCAAAGTTCATAAGGTGAAATCCTACCTGCTGCATTCATAGCACTAGAAGATAATTAGATCGTGAGGGTGGAGCTGTGGTGAAAGCAATTCAGCTGTCTTTCAGCATCATGAAGACAGAAAAAGAGGTCGGCACTGTGCGAGAGGGAGTCAGTGCCAGATCCTCAGCACACTGGCACCCTGACCTTGTACTTTCAGTCTTTAAACCTACTGAAATAAATTTCTCTTGCTTATATACACCCAGTCCATAGTAATTTATTAAGGCAGTCAGAGCTAAATTGAACTATGGATGATTTGCCTCAAACAACATTACTAGAAAAGGTAAGTTTAAAACATTAGTAGCAAGAGTGGTACCAGAAAGTAGATTTGAGAATTAAAAAAACAGTCTTGAGATAGTCTTAGAGATTTTACTGCAGGTGATACAGGAGTAATTCCACTGGAATGAGTGACATCACAATTAATAAAACTGTGCATGATTGAAATGGAAGTAATAGAATTAGAATTGTGATATAAGAAGTCTGTTTCTTATGATAGTAGAGATCTGAGTGAAAGAAAATAAAGGTCCAAGACAACTAATTGCTGACTACTGGTATACCAAATATAATAAATAGCCTTCTATAAAACCTCAAAATTATTCTCTTCTATAGCTTCAGGACACACTATTCAGGAAGTAGAGCTGGGAGCTAATTACAAGACTAGCAAACTTGCAAAGGAGAGGTAAGAATATTTGCAGTTTTCTTGTGTCAAATTTTAGGCTCTGGAGGAAAATGATGAACTTACTGCATAGATGATTCTGCGAGTCTTGCAACCCAAATCTCCAAACTCTCCTGCCCTAGAGAAACACCCACTATTTTCCAGCAGAGAAAACGTGTCCTTTCTTAGATCACTGAATTGATCATAATAACTTGCTAAAATACTTCCCTCATGACATAACTTCAACATTTTCTCACACCTTCCTGGTCAGAAAGACTTAATAAAAACTCCTATGTGGGTAACAACTAAACCTTACTCAATGGGAGCTCTGGCCTTTGTCTCAGCTGGATAGTGACCTCAGAATGTCTTGTTTACCTAGGGACCTCGACCTCCTGATGATCTAACAGGGCAAGCTATGAAGGAAGTTTTAGGCCAGTGTACACTTGGCCTCAATGGAGATGGATACTATAAGCAATCAGCTGTGAAATTCCTAAATTAAAGCTCTGAACAAATGCCAGAGAAGCTCCTTTGGGTGGTAATACCACACATAGATACTGGGCAAGGAAAGCTATCCATGGCTCCATGGAAGGAGGACAAAGGATGCTTTTCCTCATCACTATGTACTTGTTCTTCTCACTGATTCTAAGTTATATTCAGTAGCTGTAGTAAACTGTGACTTTCACTCCAACCGTTCTTAGCACCTCTTATAAATCCTTCTCACAAATTTGTCAAAATGGAGGGTGGATGAGGAAAATCCTTAAATTTTTCATTGGTGTGAAAAATACTGGGAATCTTCTGTGGGATGTCCCCCTTACTTCATAATTTGCTGGATTTTAATGTCCAGTGCAAAATAATCATCTTCCCAAATTACAGCTGTGACAGGCCAGACTTGGCTTAGGGATCTATCTTGAGGGTTGAGGGATTTTTCCTCCCCTGCTCTTCATGCTGATTCTGGCTCTTTTAGTCTGTGTGAGCAATACAAGAAAAGAAAACACATGTTTTATGTAGCATGGCTATAATCCTCCCTATGTGGCTGGCAATTTATGTAGCAGCCATTTTGAACTGCGTAGTTGGAGCTCTTGAGTAATCACAGGACCTTCTGTGCTCTGACAGTGTGGTGTGTCATCTCTTAGTGCTTGGATTCCCTTATTACTTCTCTATGCTACCTTAGGATGGGTACTTGTAACACAGCTCTTAGGCCTGACTCTCCTCATGCCCACATAACTACATGAACTTCACATGCTCTTGACAATCCAAGGAAAGAACTTTATGTGCAATGCAGTTACCCAACTTTACGCACAACCCAGCTCCTCCTCCCACCTCAGTGGGCTGTCCCAGTCTCCATCATGCCTTCAAAATGCTCCCACAAAGTGGCAAACCATTGTCTTTTATTCAATGGCCCAGATTTCTAGGAACTGAGACATCATCCCCCACAGCCCTCTCACTGTGTGCTATTCCATTGCTTTTGGAGTGAGTTCACAGTCTAAACTCAGCATGTATTTAGACAATGAATGTAGTGTCACTCTTCCAAGTGCACAGATGCACTCAGTCTCTTGCCACCCCTTTGTATTATATTTTAGAGAAAAGCAACCAATTATAGAGGCTGATGAATCCAAAACATGTCAGTGGGCGAGCAGGCTGGAGATTCAGGGAAGTTTATGCTGCAGTTGCAGTCTGATGGTTGTCTAACTAGCACAATTCCCTTCTGCCAGAAGGAGGTCAGTTTTTGTTCTATTTATCTCAACTGATTAGATGAGGCTCACTCATATGCTGAAGGATAGTCTACTTAATTAAGTCCAGCAATGTAAATGTAATACCATCCAAATGCAGAGAGAGAGAGAGAGAGAAAATATTATTTGACTACATATCTGGGCACTAGGGTCCAGCCAAATTGATACACAAAGTTAACTATTTTATTATATCCTCTCAATTGGCTTGAAGAGGAAAAGACTGCCCCTTCTCTTGTCTCCAGAATAGGAGATAAAAATCTAAATCACTTCTTCTCAGTCTGTGTCATACTACCTCTCTTTGACTTTATTTCAAGCAGTTCTGGAAAATCTAGAATTCTCTTTCAATAGTTTTTTTAGGGATTGGGGGAAATGATGGAAAAATTATAGGACAGTGTGGAAACCCAGAAACATATTTCTGGTAGCTTTAAAAGATAGATGTTCCTATTTTTATTATCATCAGAAATTTAGAATCTTTGCATAAAATCATCCCATTAAACATATTGTCATAGAATTAAACAAGGAAGAATGACACTGTGTATAAAATGCTGTCATAAATGTAGTAAAGAGAGTGTCAAGTGTAAAGAAAGATTTCTGAGTCAGAGTGGAGAATTTGGGAAAGTTTGAAGAAAAAAAGTGCCAAAACTTGAAAAGTGACACATGACCAGGAATATGTGTGTAAACAAAGCTGAAACAAAAGGAGAAATTTATATTTTAAAAGGTCATCTAAACCAGGGATTTAGCTCAGCGGCAGCATAAGCACCTACCAAGCAAGTGCAAGCTTGTAAGTTCGATCTCTGGTACAAAATAAACAAAAAAATAAATAAATAAATAAATAAATTAAAAAAACTAAAAATAAAAAGGTCATCTATCTATCAATGAATACTAAGATCCAGTTTGATAGAATGAAGATCTGGTGTATTGTGCAATCACATGTCCGCAGATAACAATTAAATGTTATAGATCTCCAAAACTTAGAAGTAAGGATCTTCAATGTTGCCACTAGGAAAACGTGATGAATAATTAAGGATATTTACATATATGTTTAATTTGATTTAAGCATCATCAATTCACATATATTATGTATAATTTATGTATAAGTTATAATAAAAAATTAATTAACTTAAAAGTTAAATGATCTATATAATATATATTTAATATAACAAAAGATCTATATAATAGTAAAAAAGAGATACAATGAGATAGTGTAGGGTTTTTTATTAGTACATGTGTAATACATACTAATTACATTCTTTGTGAGGAGTTGGGACATGTACATGACTCGTCTGTGGCGGACTGAAAACTGGTAATAAACACCAGCTGAACCAAAGCAGCATGGTGCTAAGTGAGGGGCCCACCTGAGGAGCTTTGCCACCATAAAGGGAGAACTGGAAAGGAATGAGTTGTTGTTTGGTGCTGTTGACTCTCCTGTTGCCATTGGCTTTCCTGGAGAAGCTTATCAAGCTTCTTTCCTGATACGAACATGGTTGTTCTCATTGTCAGAGGAGCTCAGGACCTTGTTGTCACTGAGAATGGCTGTGATTCACTTTAAGAGAGCTCTGATCCTTACTTCACTGCATCCTGGCTGCAGAGGGGAAGATGTGTGCTGTTCAGTCTCTAGACGAAGCTTGTCGAGCTGGCTTCCTGATAAGAACTTAGCTATTCTGTTCTCACTGTTGGAGGAGCTCAGGACCTCATTGTCACTGAGGATGGCTGTGGTACTTTTCAGGGGAGCCCTGGTCCTTACTTTGAGCATCGCTTCTTGGCTCTAATGAAGAACCCTCAACCTTCTGGCACAGATCCTTCACTTCTCTAACATAGACTTTCTAGCTTCCACCACTGACTTTTAGGCCTTCCCAGTATACTCCATGAAACAGGTTTGCGTGAGTCATTGTCATGGGCTCTAGGCCTCCAGTTGGACTCATGGGGGCATTGTCATGGGCTCTGGGTCTTCAGCTGGACTCATGCAGGACAATGCTGTGGGATTCAGGTGCTTGGATGGATTCTGTAGGTCTTTTAATGTGTAGACAGATGTCCTACATTTTCTTTGTATTTGACTCCTTGGGTGACCATTATAATAATACTATAAAAGATATGTCCTGTATTGTCTTACTCCCCTTACAATCTCTAACTGCAACAACATTTTAATTATTTTTCCATACCTTTCTCCTCTCAATCCATCTCTTGACCTCATTTGAGAATGATCTACCTCCCTACTTCCATTATCTATCTTTTATTTTTGTCTTTATAAGGTAGGGTTTTGACAGAACTACATTTGGTGATACTATATGAAAAAATTAAAGGGTCATTTAAGAGGCCAGGGAAGAAGCTAGAAATGTGTTCAAAATGTAAGGATCCTCCTAAACCACATGAAAGAATTTGTCTAAGAAAAAAGAGAAGACACTGAGTGATTGTAACTAGTAAAGTGACATGAAGCCATTTATTCTTTATACACAAAATGGACTACAATCTAAGAACACTTATAAGGAGTAAAAACAATCACTCTTCCACTAACGTAGTTTCTATCATCAAATAACAAATCAATAAGAACCTGATAACCAGCTCCTCCAGAGGAATCCATGTATCTAGCCCCTCCCACAACACCACAGGACCAGGACCAACAAAAGGAAAAATCTGAGGACCCATAACCTGCATTTTTCTCTCATTTTTCTTCTTTTTCTCTTCTTTTTCTTTTTTCTTTTTCCCCCTTTTTTCTTTTTTTAGTTCCTTTTTTTCTTTCCTTTTCTTTGCATTTTTTGCTTTTATTTCTATTTCTTCTAAATGCCTGGGGAGAACAACAGCCACAGAAAACAAATTTCAACCCCTAAACACAGAGAAGAAGTCCAGAAAATCCCTAGAAGAGCCCTTCGTTTTTTCTTCTCTACCTCCTTTTCTAGTTTCCCAAACCCTACTTGACCACCCTTTGCCCTTCAGCTTTGTTTCTATCTTCCTCTGATTTACCTCCTTAAATTTCCATACCACAGGGAAAACCACTCTATCAAGGGAAAACATGTTTCATACAAACTCCTAATTTATGATTGATTCTGTTCTATAGCTACAGACTTTGCTCCTATGGTTGAAAGTAAAAAAATTAATAGTTACTACAGTTGTAAGTTTCTAACATTGTGACTAATGCTATTTTTGTTGCCAATTTTAATGTTTCTAGCTAGGATGTCACATCTGTTGTAACCTATTGTTCTCCCTTCTATAACACTAAAGGGAAGCTCTGGGGTAATAACCTCACCATAGCCTAAGGACTAAGGACTAAGGACCAAAGCCTAAGGACCATAGCCTAAGGACCAAAGGACTAAGAACTGAGCCAAGCATACCAACATCACACTCTTAATTAATTGGGAAGGTAGGATCTTGGGAAAGACACAAAAATTTCCTATACATGGAGGACATCCATGAAGACCAGACTTTTCCTAGACAGGCCTTGATATTAATGATTTAACTACCTACTACAAAACCTCATGTGGTTCATCACAGAAAATCAAATAAACAATTTTTTGAAGTAGATAATGACAACATGAAAAAGCAAAATGCAATCTCAGGCCAACAGGCACCCAGAACAAGTCCACCACACATTGACATAGAGAAAATTGGAAGACACAAACCTGAAATTTCTGAGACAGTAACCAAAGTAAAGAAACAAGTCCATAAGGCTACAGAGGCAATAAGATCAGAAAAAATCTCTCAAGTAAAAAAATAAATGCCAACATTTATAAAGGAATTGCTCTTCAAACTAAGAACAGAAATAGATTTTAAAAAATACATGATTACAGAGGATGGAAACCATGAATGATCAATATAGGAGAGAAATACAGTGCATGACATGGATTCAAACAGATATACAAGAAAAAAATTTTTTTTTTTTTTGTACTGGGGATTAAACTCATGACCTCACATTTGCCAAGCAGGCACTTACACTGCTGAGCTAAACCCCAGGCCCTAGATATACAACAAATTAAAAATTCCACTGAAAGCCAGCAAAACCTATTCAACAAACCAGGAGAGAGACTTTCAGACCATGAATACAGGAGTGCATCTAGTGATCATGAAACACCTCTTTAAAATGACACAAGATCAGGAAAAGTCATTTCAATAGCTGCAAGATGAGGCAAAGAAGAATAATATACAAATAATTGGTGTCATTTGAAAAGCAGGAGTAAACACAAATGCCATAAAGAAAATATTTGCTGAACTAATAAGAGAAAGTTTCCCAAGTATGTAAGAATAATCTTGTATACAGATAACATATAGGATACCAATTAGCCATATCCAAAGTGAATATACATCCAAATATATAATAAAAAGATTCCAGAATTTCAACACAAGAACAGAATATTAAAAGCTATTAAAGAAAAGAAATAGATCACCTATAAAAGAACATCCATCAGAATCATGGCAGACTTCTCAATACAAACTCTAAAGTCAAGAAGAGCTTGAAGTGAAGTATTTCAAGTCCTGAATGAAAACAACTTCAAACCAGATTGGTTTTCCCTGCAAATTATCTTTCAAAGTTAATGAAGAAATAAGATACTTCCATGACAAAGAGCAACTGAAGACATGCACTACCACCAAATCAATGTTACAAAGAGTACTGGAAGATGTTCTAGACAGAGATAAAAAGAAGACAATTCCAAGAAGAACAACAGAAAGAAACTACCAAGCAGGGAAAACAATTAAATGGAGGGAAAAAGTAGGGAACCAACAGCAGGAAAATAACATGAAAAAGATAAGCCAATACATATCAGTTACAACCATCAATATAAATGACTTCACCAATCAAAAGAAACAGTCTGGTAGACTGGATCAATAAACAAGATGCAGTAATATGTTGTATACAAGAAACACATTTAATTCAAAAAGAAACACACAGAATTAAAGTCAAAAGATGCAAAATAATACTCCATGCAAGAGGAACCCAGCAAAAAGCAGGAATAGCTATTCTTTTTGCAGGCAATCTTCAAACCAAGAATGATCAAAAGAGATAAGGAATGTCATTACACACTCCTTAGGGGGGAAATTCAAGAGGAAAAGATAACAACTATATATATATATATATATATATATATATATATATATATATATATATTCACCAAACACAGGAGCACCCAACTATATAAGAAAAAATAGACATGAAAAATCAAATAAGCAGTAACACAGTTGTAACACAGGAACTTAATACCCCATTGTCACAAAGAGATAAATCAACTAGACAAAAAGTCAGCAAAGAAATAACACAATTGAAGCAAACATGAAAAAATGTAACTAGTATACATTTACTGAACATTCAACCCAACAAAATCAGAATACACATTCTTCTTAGCTGCACATGGGATATTCTCTAAAGTAGACTATCTACTAGCCCATAGAACATGCTTATGTAAATGAAAATGAATTAAAATAATCCCATGCATATTATCTGACCATAGTGCAATAAAACTGGAAATTAATGGCAAAAGAAACCACAAAGGCTCCATAAATACATGGGAATTAAATAACACCTTCCTGAACAACCAGTGAGCCATAGATAAAATTAAAGAAGAAATTAAACAATATCTACAATAAAACAAAAATGCAGATGCAATATACCAAAACCTGCAGAATGCAATGAAAGCAATCCTAAAAGGGAGATTTATATCAGTGAATCTCACATCAAGAAAACATAAGGAACACAAACAACCAAATGCTACACCTCAAGCTTTAAGAAAAACAGCAGCAGGTCAAGCACAAAGTTCATACAAGGGTAAAAACTAAAGATCAAGACAGAAATTATTGCAATTGAGATGAGAAAACAATACAAAGAAGTCATGAATCACAGAGTTGACTCTTTAAAACAATAAACAAGATTGATAAATCCCTAGCCAACCTTATCAAAAAGGAAAAGAAAAAGCTCAAATTCATGCAAGAGGAATGGAAAAGATAATTATATTACTAATTCCTTTACTTCATTGAAAAGAACAGTTTGTGCTTATATTGTTTGATCAAATTTGCATGCCTTTATCTTGTCATCTGAAAAATTACTTTGAAGATAACAATATACAATACATTAA
Organism: Hydrochoerus hydrochaeris; assembly: GCA_004027455.1. Classification (NCBI taxonomy): domain Eukaryota; kingdom Metazoa; phylum Chordata; class Mammalia; order Rodentia; family Hydrochaeridae; genus Hydrochoerus; species Hydrochoerus hydrochaeris. The sequence continues at coordinate 11,492 of PVLA01013707.1, read as the reverse complement.
TCATTGTTAGTTCTTCATTGTTTTGTTGTAAAATTCTGTATCATTGCTTTTACTATTTTTCTCTTTAAAACAAACAAAGTCTTTAGTTACTTCTCCTCAGAGCTCATAACCCAGTAATAAAAGTGAGATATTGTCATAGCTAAAACAAGCACTGTAATTGGATCTAGATTTTGCTTTTGCAATATATATTCAACAACATACTTAGGTATTCATTCTCAGGAACAACCATAAAATACATTTGTGCCTATACACAGGTCTTTGTCCATGTTTGTACTCACTAGTACTTGCTAACCTTTTTGGTCTAATGAATAGTAAACCTAAAGGACAGTATCTGCTTAAGATAATATGATTTGCTTTATGTGTCTCAAACACAGGGAAGTTAATATAGGGAAAGAAAAAGTTGAGAAGGACTCATGAAATCAGAGGCTGCCAACACTTCTTGGGCAGAACCCATGAGCCTGCACCTGTTATTCCACATTGTCTGTGCTATACACCCATTTCTACATCCGTCAGATACATGCAACCTGAACCTGAGTAGGAACCACTAAGAGGTGCTTTTTCTATCAACACCACACAGTCCAGAATCATCCCACCTCTTCTGCTGCAACAGAAACTGCCAGAAAATTTGGGGAACTACTAACAACTACCACATGATTGAACAACAAAGCAAAAAGTTTTCCTAGCTTCTAGGCTTCTGATATCCCAACAATATTCCATACTAGTAGACCATAGCACCACCTCATACAGCCAGGGTGCCTTAAAATGTGGATTGGAAATCTGAGTCATTTAGAAATGACAAATAAAAGTATGACACCATGATCCCAAAAGGCCACAGATTTTTTAAAAAATCTCAATCTATAATATTCTTATTTTTGGTTATTTCTTCTTAATGTTTGAATGATGGGAGTTGTTCTAGACCTATTTCTTCAAGAATATTTGTCCCTAGAGAGAAATGTGTGGTATCCAAGTAGTCCTTTACTAGAAACTGAGATGAAGATGTCTAATAAGCTTACACGATAAAATGCTGATACAATGTTGTTGCTTCACTAGTTGTCAGTTACTATACTACAAGTATTGGGCTAGCCACAATACTTAGAGAATTTACTTGCATAAAGACAAGTATTTTTAACACTGTTGCCTATGAACTAGAATTTACTACAATATTGATGAAGATGAAAGCATAGTAACATATGCCAGGTTACTTGGCAAAAATCTCCCAAATGTAGTTACATTTTTATCGAAGTAACTAAGAACCACTGGGCAGTGATCAATGATTTATTTGAACTATTCCAGGATAAGAATTTCTTAATGTTGAGGGACTCATCTCAAAATGACCTGAAGGTGCCGGAGTCCAGCTGCGGCAGGGCTCAGGGGTCCCAAAGGTGGTCAGGGAGTCGGCGAGTGAGAGACAGAAGACACTGCACACCAGTATGTGAGTGAATCTGAATCTATTTTATTTTTCAGAAGCGGGAGTATTTATTTGCTAACTTTTGGCAGTAACTTAAACCCCAAGCAGCGAAGCGTCCCAGGCTTAGAGCCACACAGCGATGATTTTAAACAATATGTGTTAATTAATTTTTTCACCTTTGTTAAACTTTAGTCTTGTTACTTAGCAATTTATAATTAATTAGCTTGCAAAAGCAAACATGCTATACCCTAGCCCCAATACTTCCTGTTCTGTTTATATTGATTCATTTTGTGGATAGGTATAAAAAAATGATTTTATTGTTTCTTAGATGTTTCTTGCTTGAGCAAACTCTGCACAGCTTTTGCCAGTTTTCTTTAGGCAATCTAACTCCCATTCATGTCCATTTATACTATTTTTATAAAGTTCTTTAAAGCTTTTATTCTTTTCTTAGTTGGCCAGATTTTCTGTCTTTCTTTTTAACATAGATACGTAATGTTTTTTATCCTCTGTTGATCTAATACAATAGGGTGGCCCATTCCTAGCTAACCTTCCCATGAAATTTAATTGATTATATTTGGCCCATTTTCCTTTGACATTAACTATTCTTTGCCCATACTCATCATAAATCCCTGTGCAAGGCAGAGGGGGGATCAGGCACTTGAGGTAAAGGTTTCTTGGGTCAAGGGAGATACCAAATACGTCTGTTTATTCTATAAGCAGGCCCTATATCTGTCATAATGGTTGGTACTGGTTTTCTTTTCTTGGGGGCTTTAGTTTGTAATTTCTGATAGAGAAACTTCCCTGGATCAAGGGTAGTTGTCTCATGGGAATTTTGTAAATCTTTCTCCATGAGCTCTCTCATTTGAAGCTTTTGTATAAACTCTCTCATACTACTCACAGAAGGTAAAATTTCACAATTAGCTTTCACAAAGGGGTTATCTAGAGGGTGTCTAGTAACTCCTCTGGAGTTTCTATTTTCGATTTCATATTGAGTATTACATGGAAATATATATATAGGAATTAAACAAATCACAATTATCAGTACAAAACATTCCAAGATCCCCACGCCCCATTCCCACATGCAGTGTCCTTTTCCTGGAGAAGCGATTCCTTGAAGTGCTCTCCTCCACCCATGGACCTTGTCACAAGGCATGGATGGACTAGGATGCAGCATGGACGGAACAGGGTTCTGCATGAAGGAATTTGTATTATATCACAGAGTGTAAGATTGATCATTGTTAGCTTTGTGCACAATTCAGCATCAATAATGAAATGATTATAGAGAACAGTGTCACACAAAAAAGCTGAGTTTTAAGCAATTGGTGAATATGAGCTATACTCTTATCCTATCTGATCTGATGCATACTGTTTATCAATTGGACACTGTGTTTGATACCATGATAAATATAAGTTAAATGTCACATCTTTGAAATTTCTGAGACCAGAAGTATTTCAGAATTTTTCAGATTTTGGAATATTTACATAGATTTCACTGACCACGTATGCCCAAATCAGAATTCCAAAATCCAAATTTCATCTAAATCCAAAAATTTTTAAGCATCAGGTTGAAGCTAAAAAAATTTAAGAATCCAAGAGAGTTCAGATTTCAGATTTTCATATTACAGTTGCTTAACTCATGAAAGTGATACAAATATGAAGACAATCCTACCACCATTAATTATTGTTCAGTAGTGGAGAGAAAATCAGCCCTTCCCTTTAGCAAAAGAGCTGTCTCAGTACTACCATTCCTCTAAATGTTCATACTTTATTTGTGCACACAGAAATACACACAGAAGTTGTGAATATACGTTGCACTATTTTTGCTCTCTTTTGGTTTGCAGAAAACTAAATGTGACAGGATTTGGAATGACTGAACATTCATCCACTCATTCATGCATTCATTCAAAAAACATTGAATGATACCCTCATGATATCCCAGGTTCTGTGCTTGGAGTGGTAGGCACTTCCTTTCCTGCATACACACAATTTCTACCTTCGGTGGATCCCAGCTTAGCTGAGGGAGGGACAAAATAGCGGTAATGTGAGACTCATGAGTAGTGCCAAGATGGAAGCTGAGCACAGGACTAGAGTACTTCAACGTGTACCATCACTGTGAGGCAAGAGCTTTCATTCTTCACAGTTCAAGTAATGCCTCCATTATTTCATCCATAACTCATCCAAAGTAAATTCAACTTCTGAGTGTATAAATGCACCTGTCTAAATACAGTACCACAAATAGCTTTTCATGAGGAGTCTCCCTAATAGCCATAGAGTAAGGGAACAACCTGACCTTTCTCACAAAAACTAAAACATCGGCTCTAATCCTCTGGAAAAATAATGAGAAGAGAAACTGAAAAAAAGCTTAGACAGTATAATTGCACCTAAATAAATTGTTTGTACATGATTTCAAAGTAGTCTTGTTCAAATAGTTCCAAATTGCCTCTCAAGGATTATCTAGTTAGAAACTTGGCAAAGTAAGAATAGTGTAAATCAAACCCTTCTGAAAGAATTTTAAAATTAAGAGATTCCAATAAGAAAGCCTAAGGCCTAAAAACAGATTCCACGTTTTAAAAAAATTCCTCTTAACTCACAATTCAATAAAATAAGAAATGAATGTGTCATTGGTTTCTCATTGCCACTTCAAATTGGAAATTTTAAATATTTTTAGATTTATTTTAATTAAGGCCCTAAGAAATTCATTTTTAAAGCAATTATTTGTTTTTAAGAAATATTTATATGGCATTAAAGACACAGATTAAATCTCAGTATTAAAAATCTGGCTATTTTTAAAGAGACAAACATTTAGTATACATAATTCTGGTTCTCCTAGATGGAAGAGTGGGACATGAAAAAATTTTAATTTACTAGTGTTATGTCACCAGAACTCCTAAATAGGTCAGTCATGCTTAACTATATACATAATCACTGTGTAATATAGTCTACTGTCATAATCATATATTAAATTCTAGACTCAATAAAAATATCTTTTTTTTCCTGCAAATCTCTTCCCATGAAGCTTGTTATTAAACATCTTGTTTTACCTTTACTTTGAAACTCCTTATCAATTTTTTTAATATGGAGTAAAATCCCAACAGGACTTTCAAGCCTGGAAATGCAAGAAATTGATATATTTGTACATAGAAAATTTCAGAACATTGACTCTTAAAAAGCAGGCAAGCATGTGGTACTTGACAAAGTTAGGGTAGAAAAATATTACTTTTTGGAGTAGAGATAATGTGGTTTATTTCAAGATTTGTCTAAGGCTGGCTTCAATAGATTACTTTCATCATTCTGACAAAAAAAGATCATCCATACATGGTTATTCAGCAAATAATCTCCGGAGACAGATTCTTGAATTCAAATACCAACTGAGCTGCTTATAAACTGTGTTATTTAAGAAAATTTCTTAACTTTTTTGTGTTTCATTTCCATACCTTTGAAATTAAATATTACAGTCATAATGTTATAGTTTTATGAGAACCAAAAACAATTGTACATATAAAATAGCATTAGACACCAATTAAGTACTCAATTATTATTAATACTAATGTTTTTAGTATTAATAATATTAATTATTATTAATGTAAAAGCAATGTTATACATATTACCAGAATCTTATTAATTATTATTAATATTAATAATATTAATTATTATTAATGTAAAAGTATATAATTATTAATATTATTAATATTAATTTATTAATGTAAAAGTAATGTTATACTAATATTACCAGAATCTTAACCTTAGAAAGTAAGCATATTGCTATTGAAGGTTAGATTCAAAATACTTTGACTCCAAGTCATTACATTGAGAATCTAAAAACAGGCTCACAAACTGTAAATGACTTGCTGAAAGTCACACAGGTGGACACACAAGCCTGAAATTAATTATACTGATTATTGTTTAGTCGGGACTAGTGATCCAACACAACCACAAAGTAATATATAGATGGAGGGAGACAAATAACAAAACAATATGGATTTAATACAGATTTTGCTGGCAACAAAGAAGAAAATGGTGTAATTTAGTTAATATAGCTAATTTGACTTAGATTAACTATGTTCTTGAGGAAATTGCAAAAACAGATAAAAATATCAGAAGCAATATCATTTGTTCATGTGCATAGATTTTATGCTAAAGACACCAAGATCTGAGAGGTCTGATAGGGTAGATAGAATAGTCTAACACAGTAGGTGCACATGTGTGTGCCTATGTATGTATGTAACTTACAGATGTTCTAATGAATCCTGACACTAAGAGGAAGTTACTGGTACTGTAATATCCACAAAAGGACAGGTAAAGAAAATTCTGGAGCTTCAGAAAATTTTCCCTGTACTCAATATGTGCTTTCTCTGCAAATCACTAAACACCTTTAATCTACAGGCATATAAAACACAACTCCACCTAGGCTGTTAGCCACATATTTCTACTTGAAGCACTCTGAGCAACTGTCTGCAAAGTAGAAATATTCCAAATACCTCAAGTTATTTAGTTATCCAAATGACTTTAGATCGCTTTACCACACTGAGACTGAAGTTGAAAATATAGCCCAATTTTTGCTTCTATCTTCTTTGCTCTCCCCATGCAGCCATAGAATTTGCACGATTATAGATGCAGTTACGTTGTGTCAGCAATTTCCTTTATGTAGTCTGTTCGCAAATGTTTATAAAACTAGCTTTTGTGGGGGGAAAGTATGTTTTAAGCTGAAACACAGCAAGTAAAGATCCCATCATCACTTGAGAGCAATTTCTTTTATCTAGCTTGCAAAAATGTGATGTGAATATATAAAAAAGATACTAGCTAATTTAAGGTAGTTGACAAGGTAATATAAGGTATATGAAAAGGTAATATAAAAAATGAGAATAAAGAGAGGTGTGAAACAGGAATGGCCTCCAGAGAAAAATTTCCATGAGATTTAATGATGTGTGGGTGTGGGTGTATGTGTGTGGGGGTAGATGTTGAAATTCATGACATACACAGAAAAAGAGTGAACATAATTTTGAGTAGACAAAGAGAAAGAAGTATGTAGCATCGCTTTTAATAAGCAGACAACTAATTGAGGCCCATATAAGACTGTGAGAAATCTGACCATATGACCTAATGGCTATTCACATGTGTTCACCACATGGAAGAAAAATTCAAACAATGCCTTGATACTATGCACATTTCTCACCACTGCATATATTACCACTCCTTATATCTGTTCAGAAAAGTGTGTATGCAGGCAATTGTACATTCTCAGTTAGTTTAAAAGGAATCTGAGTAAATCTATGAGAATTAGTTTTTCAAGGTTATACTTCAGTGTGTAAAAGGGGAAAATTATTGCTATAAATTTCTGAGAAACCTGTAAGTGAAAGTACAAATGACTTTTAAAAACTTAAGTGTCTAAAAGTCTAAATGAAGTTGTATTTCAAAAAAGTTGAAAAGACTTCAAAATAGGATCTTAATCCAGTAAGAATAGTTTAACTTCCTTCTGATTAAAGTTGAAAGTGTCTTAATAAACCACTAAAGTTGCTCTTCAATATGATCCTATATTTAAATGATACACAAAATAAGGAATAACCAAAATAGGAATGCAAACCTGAAAGGCAATACAATAGGCAGAGCAGCGGCTTCCAAACACTCCACATCCTAATCCCTTGAATCCATGGTATATACTCTGCAAATGTGACAAAGAGAAAATAGAACTGTCGCCTCAACTCTCAAGGTGGCCTAATAGCCTCATGTGACTCACAGCAGAGATTCTTTCCAAGCTGTGGTCATAGTGATATGGGACTACAGAAGAAAGATCAAAAAGACTTGATGTGGAAAATACTCACCCTACTTGCACAGGTGTGCAGGAAGACATAAGGGAGCCAAAGACACAGGTCATATCAAGAAACTGAAAAAGACGAGGCTGCTTCTAGGGAACCTCCAGAAGGAGACAGGCTTACCTGTGCCCCAACTGCAGCAAACAGCTGCTAAACTTTCAGCCATGAAGCTTGTGGTGATTTGTTACAGCAGCAATAAAGAAAAAATATAGATTATAATTAAATGAGCCTAAGTTTATGAAAATTCTAAGGAGAACAGGGTCAATTTAAGATATCTTCTGAATACAAAATAATAAAATATGAAATAAGAGCTGAAAAAGAAAATTATCCAAAAATGATAACATGGGAAAGTACATGCTAAAATGTGTACACAATGCAAAACACCAGAAAAATATTAGGTTATTCTTTCAGAGATTTTGAAGTCATAGAGATCAGAAACAAAAACATATTCATCTATATAAGAATGATCTTCAGCATAGATTAGATGCTCAATTTTTAGTTGCAGACCATCTGTTTTGCGTTATGTTCCTGTTTCCTTCAGCAAACACAATAATTGCAGTGTGGAAAACATTTTCAAAAAGCATTTTAATAGTTTAAGTCACAGATCTAAATGGGTCCATAGCTTCTGACCTGGCTGATTTCTTGATATTCCATGGTCATTCACGTGAAATTTTTGAAGAACTGAATACCCAATGAGTAGTAGAGGAGCTGGGTACTAAAGCTGAACCAGAAATAAGTTTAGACTGAAAAACTAGAAGAAAACTTATTTGTCCATTATGAACTTCCAGAAGGGGATACTGGAGTCCAATGTGACCATTAATCCTAGTTTTCTGAGGAATTTCCACACTGATCTCCACAGCGGTTATACAAGTCTGCACTCCCAACAACCGTGGAGAAGAGTTTGTTTTTCCACACAGCCCCACCAGCATTTGTTATTGGCTGAATTTTGATGATAGCCATTCTTTCTGAGGTGGGATGGAATCTCAGTGCTTTCATTGACATATCTCAAATAATCAGTGATGCTGAACATTTTTGCATATATTTACTTACTGTCTGTATTTCTTCATCTGAGAACTGTGTATTTATCTCAGAAACCCAGTTTTGGATTGAGTCCTTGAATTTGCAGGCCTTGATTTTTTTCAGTTCTTTATGTTTAGGATAGAAGTCCTTTATCTGAGGGAGCATTGACTAAAATTTTTTCCCACTCTGTAAATTTTCTTTTCATTTTGTTGATGATTTTTTCTGATGTGCAAAAATATTTTAATAAAATGAAATCCCAGTTGTCGATTCTTTGAAGTACTTATGTGCAGATTGGTTTTTGTTCATGAACTCTCTATCTACCCCTGTGTATTCAAGAATTCTATATAATTTCTCTTCAGGAGACTTAGTGTTTCTGTCTTAATATTTACATTTTTGATCTATTTTGACTTTAGTACATGGTGACAGACATGGGTCTACTTTCAGTCTTCAACATGTAGAAAGTCAATTTTTCCAAGGTCAGTTTTTTTTTAATTTTATTTAAAGAGAGGGGGAAAAAAAGCAAAACAGAAAAAAGGGTAGCAACAATACAGAATTCCAAAGGAAAAAAAGAAAAAAAAACACTAAGAAATCACTACTTGATAAATTACTTATTGTCATCTTGGAAATAGTTGTTCAAGTTACAAAATTAAAGCATACAAGGTAGACATTCAAACAGTGAGACTGCAAACAGTTCTGCTCAATGATCTAACAAAAACTTAGTAACAGGGTCATCTATCTTACACACTTAAACATATATGCAGTTATATGCTTTTGAGCACTTTCTTTTCCTCTCTTTTTTACAATATCAATTACACATTTTGGATTTTAATACTCCTACATTTCTTATTATTTTTTACACTAGAGACACAATGTGATATTTATAAATGGCTTTTATTTATTTCACAAATAAGGATGGTCTCAAGTTGTCTCCATTTACCTATGAAGGCCTCAGGATCATCCTTTTTATAGCTGAGCAATATTCCATTGTATAAAAATAACACATCTTTTTCATCCACTCTGCAGTTGATGGGCATTTTGGTTGTTTCCAAGATTTAACTATTACACATTGTGCTGCTATGAACATGGGTGCACATATATCACGGTGATATGACTTTTTCAGTTTTTCTGGGAAAATACCCAGGAGGGGACTGGCTGGGTTGAATGGAGTTTCCAATCCTAGTCTTCTGAAAATTCTCCATACTGATTTCCATAGTGGTTGCACCAGTCTATATTCCCCCCAACATTGTAGCAGTGTTCCTTTTTCCCGGCAGCCTCACCAACATTTGTTATCAGTTGATTTTTTTTTATTTAAATAGGAAAAAAAACATGTAAAGGGTAGAGGTAATACAGAATTTCAAAAAAAAAGATAAACAGTAATAAATCACTAGTTGATGAATTACATATTGTCCTCTTAGAAAGAGTTGTTCAAGTTACAAAATTAAAGCATACAAAGTAGATATTCAAACAGAGAGAATCTAAACAGCTACACATGCATGACTCTCTACATGTGTTTTTATTCTTTCTGTATTAGAGGGAAAAGCAAAACATAGCAAGACAAAACAAAACAAATTCCTATAAAAACATGAAACCAAAAAGTCATATAAAACCACAGTACAAGGTGATCTACAATGATTACTGTGTTATTTCTTATTATCTTCAATAGAATTGTCTATATCATCAGGCATAATTGAATATAGCAGTATAGTTGAATATAGCAGTACATAACAATATTAGTAAAAATAAAACATTGTAGACAGTATAAAACTTCAAAGGCAGGTAATAATCAAACCAGAGTGGATATTCTAGTGAATGTTGTCCTCTTCAGTGCAGTTGCCTATACTCTCAGACTTGACACTATCAATCATAACAGCTTTGAATAAAATCTATCAATACAAACAGCAATCTAACAAACCAGATTGAATTACGATCGGTCAGGGTAAAACAGTGTAGGTTATACAAAGCTTTAGATTAAGTTAATAGGAAATTAAGGATGATTACCGTACTATATCCTGCTATTTTCAGGATAACTGTCTGTTCCCTCAAATCTAGTACAAGTAGAATGACTGGAACAGAATACAATATATCTAAGTGGAGTGGTGTGAGTAATGTGGGTTTTAAATCCTGGTACACTATTAAAAATATTGTGAATCAAGGCCATCTATGTTACAGATTATAGCCATCCTTCTCTGTCTCATTTCTGCTATGCTATTTTTCTGCCTTTGTTTGTCTACTTTTCTCCTTCATTCTACTGCCTGCCCCACTCATTGAGGCCTTTCTGCCACTGTTCCTAAAATCCTGGTATTTTTTTTCTCTCCCTCTAGAATGTCCTTCAGTATTCTCTGTAGGGTTGGTTTGGTGGTTACAAACTCCCCCAGTTCATCTTTGTCATGGAAGCATCTTGTTTCTCCATTAATTTCTAATGACAGTTTTGCAGGGTACATCAATCTGGGCTAGAGATTATTTTCTTTCAGGGCTTGGAATACTTTGCCCCAACCTCTTATTGATCTAATGGTCTGTGTCAAGAAGTCAGCTGTGATTCTGATGGGCTTTCCTTTATAGGTAATCTGTTTCTTTTCTCTGATGGCTTTTAATATTCTGTTTTTATATTGAATTTCTGGTATCTTGATTATTATATGTCTGGGTATAGATCTGTTTTGGTTGTAGGTGGCTGGAGTTTGGTATACCTCACATAACCGAATATCATTTTCTTTTCCCATGCTTGGGAAGTTTTCCTTAATTATTTCCATGAATAGCCTTTGTAATTTGCCTGTTTGTATTCCTGCTTCTTCATTCACATTTCTTATTCTTAAATTACAGATTCTCTTGTTATCTTCTACCCTTTGTATTGTTGCTGCCTGTTTCCTTGTTATTTTTAAGAGATCTTTCCTTTCATGATCACACACTGCAAACTTGTCTTCAAGTTTTGATAGCCTATCCTTAGTTCCTTTTAAGGAATTTTGCCAGCTTTCAATGGAATTTTTAATTTCCTGGTAATCTCTTTGAATCTGTTTCATGTATTCTATATTTTCTTTATATTCTTTATCAAATGTTTCTCTCCTCTTTTTGTGTTCCTCCCTTCTTCCATCTGTGTCTTCCTGAGAGATGCTTAGCATTTCTTTTATTAATCTACTTGTATATTGTTTTACGTGATTTAATATTTCAGTCGAGCTCACCATAAGGTCCCGAAGATATCTATTAATGTCCATTGAAGCCATGTCTGATGTTGCATGTTCACTGCCCTCAGTCTCTTTTGT
>PVLA01013706.1:0-35164 GCA_004027455.1 Hydrochoerus hydrochaeris | reverse complement strand
CCCATACTGTGCTGGGTGTGTCTTAGAGTCAGGCGACTCACGATCGAGCTGAGGTCGAGATCCCTCCGAGATCAGGGGTTGGTGAGCCTGAGACTCTTGGCGGGAGGAGGTGCTGCAACAGGGAACAGAACCGGTGAGACAGGTGCACTAACTCGGGTGAGTGCTGGGAACTGGGTCCCACAGATGGGGTGACCGGCTTGACGACATACGGGAGTTGGGCAAGACAGGCAACCGCAGTGGTGTCAGTCGGCTGCTCCTAGCCCAAAGCAGACTGGTGGGATCTGCTTGGGCTGGGTCACACCGCTGGTCGGGACCCAATAGCCAAGGATGAAACTGTCCCGAACCTGTGACATCCACAGGGCACAGAGTAACATGCTGAAGGCACTCATTGGTTGACTGGCTCAGAGGAGAGGGGCCAGCCCACATCACCTCTGCGTGCACCTCACAGATCAACAGCAAACGGAAGAGGGCAGCAATCCCTTAGTCAGTACATTTCAGAAAAACCGTAAGCAATATGGAAAGGACCTGAGACCTCCACCATATACCTGTCTGAAAGAAACCAGAAACAAGAATGTAAGTCCAGGAGAGGTAAATACAGAAGAGATCGAGGGCAGCAAATGTGCAATATCAGACATGGCCTCAATGGAAATAAAGAAACACTTCCGTGACATCATCAATGAATTTAAATCTGAAATTCTAACTCAAGTGAAGCAAGATATAAGAAGATTAATAAAAGATATACTAAGTACTTCTCAAGAAGACACAGAAGAAAGAATGGAGGAACCCAGAAAAAGGAGAGAAACCTTTGATGAAGAATATAAACAAAATCTAGAATACATGAAACAGATCCAAAGAGAATACCAGGAAATTAAAAACTTAAATTAAAGGAAATTAAAAAATTAAAAACTCCATTAAAGGCTGGCAAAATTTCTTGACAGAAACTAAAGAAAGACTTTCAAAACTTGAGGACAGATTTGCATTGTATGACCTTGAAAGGAAAGATCTCTTAAAAATAACAAGGAACCAAGAAGTAACAATAAAAAGGCTAAAAGACAACAAGAGGATTTATAACTTAAGAATAAACATAAGCGAAGAAGCAGGGGCAAATACAAATGAAATAAAAAGGCTATTCACAGAAATAATTAAGGAAAACTTCCCAAGTACAGGAAAAGGAAATGATATTCAGATATATGAGGCATACAGAACTCCAGTCAGCTACAACCAAAACAGATCTACACCCAGACATATAATAATCAAGATCCCAGAAATTCATCACAAGAACAGAACATTAAAAGCAGTCAGAGAAAAGAAACAGATCACCTATAAAGGGAAACCCATCAAAATCACATCAGACTTCTAGACACAAACTATCAAATCAAGAAGAGCTTGGAGCAAAATATTCCAAGCCCTGAAAGAAAATAACCTTCAACCCAGAGTGATATACCACTCAAAATTAATGGACAAACAAGATCTTTCCATGACAAAGAGGAACTGGGGGAGTTTGTGACCACCAATCCAACCCTGCAAAGAATACTGAAGGACATTCTAGAGAGAGAGAAGAAAATCACCAGGATTCCAGGAACAATGGCAGAAAGGCCTCAATGAACGGGGCAGACAGTGGAATGAAAGAGAAAAGTAAACAACAATGACAGAAAAATAGCATGGCAGAGATGAGGCAGAGAAGATTGGCTATGGTTTGATTTTATTCTGTTCCAGTCTGTCTATGTGCAATAGATTTGAAAGCACAGACAGCTAGCAGAATATACTACGGTAAATCCATTAATTCTCTAATAACTTAAACTGAAGCCCTGTATTACTTACACTGTCTCACTATGACTGATCTTATTTGAGTCAATCAATTTGTTAGATCACTGTTTTGTCTTGACTGATTTTATTCAAATCTGGTATGCTTGATAGCATCAAGTCTGAGAGTAGAGGCAACGATTCTGAAGACGACAAGATTCAACAAGATACCCATTCTGGTTGGATTATTAACTGCTTTTGAAGTCATATAATGTCTCCAATGTTTTGTTTTTATTAATATTGCCATGTACTGCTATGTCCAATTATACGATGCCTGATGATATAGACAATTTTATTGAAAATAACAAGACACATCATAGTAACTACTGTAGATCACCTAGTATTGTGGTTCTATATAACTTTTTTGTTTCGTGTTTTTCTAGGAATTTGCTTTGTTGTCTTGTTTTGATTTGTTCTTCCCTCTAATACAGAAAGGAAAGGTATACATGTAGAGATTCAAACATGCATAGAACTTCTAAACAGTTTATGAGAATTGAATACAGTTACTGTAAAAAAAAGAGAGGAAAAGACAGTATTCTAAAGGATTTAACTGCATGTATGTTTAAGTGTGTAAGACTGATAAACAAATTACTAAGCTTCTGTTGGATTGGTGAACAGAACTGGTTGCAGTCTCACTGTTAAAACGTCCACTTTGTATGCTTTACTTATGTAACTTGAATAACTACTTCTAAGAGGAAAATATGTAATTGTCAACTAGTGATTTCTTACTGTTTTTTTTTTAAATTATGTATTATTTCTACCCTGTCTCTGTTTTTTTTTCTTTAAATTAAAAAAAGAAAGAGCTCAAGCTTAGAATAACTGAGAATGCTCTTCAGTTACTGACTGATATTCATGATTTTAATAAGACCTGAGGTCAAAAACTGCACGAATCAGTCAGGTGAGGTAGACCCAGCACTCAGGAGGCTGAGGCAGGAAGACTGCTAGGAGTCCAAGGCCAGAGTGGCTAAAAAGTGAGTTCAAGAACAGCCTGAATTGCATAGTGAAATCTTGTCTCATAAAGATTTAAAAAAAAAAAAAAAACACTGCATGAATGGTACAGCTAAAAAGGTTTTTCTACTGATCTAATAGTCATCTTATATAGACTTGCTTAAGATGCTACAAACAGCTTAGTAACAATGAAATGCTAAGAAGAAAACCCACCTTGCAGAGGCAGGATCTTTACCCCAAACTCTTCCAGACACCCAAGGGCCTGGATTAAGTCCAGCTCGTCTTGAATGGCAGGGGGCCTATCTGCTATCAGCTGTAAACAGCACCTGCAGGAAACGAGATAACAGTTTAAAAAGCAGCAGCAACAACACAAGGCGTGACTATGTTTATCTGAGCTTCAGTACATCCCAGGTACTCCTCCTGCTTTTTTTTCTTATCTCACCTAATCCTCATGGCCAGTCCAGGCAAGTATCAACCTCGACTTCTGTACAAGCCGGACGGAAGCTCCAGGAAGCAGAGCATTTTGTCTCTGGTTACACTGACACTGTGTGGCCACGTCACAACTCAGTGTGGTGCTCTTTTTACTATGAGTGCAAAGGCAGCGACTATATCAGAAACCATCTCTTTAAAAAGACAGAGTTCCAATCATGTTGATTTCCTTTCTAGGGAGAACAGGAATGTCTTGATTCTTCCTCACTTTAGTCACCCAGAAGAAGCAAAGCAAAGGCATAAGAATTGCAAAGCGTCATCCTGCGAGGAAAAGCAAGAATCAGTAGTGAGATAAACTTCAAGAGAAAGAGGCTGGCTAACCTGTGACTAGCAGATGCCTGGGAATGCTTTAACCAATTTTTTTAAAACTCAAAGAAAGTGCAGGGAAGAGAACTTATTAAACGAACTTATCTTCTGAAAGGTAGAGGAGCCCTGGATCATGAGACTAGAAAGCACACGGGTGGCAAGGGCTAGGGACACAGAAGTCAAGATCACTGGAAGGAGCCCCAAGGGGCCTGAGAGGCACTGCCCGGCTGCTTCTGCAGCCCGTGGTAGTTCATTAGGTTCATATTCACATCTACACTGCTGATTACGTGTGGTTTCCATCAAGATTTCCAATGTACTTAACTCCAAACTCAAAAACTGCACCTCTCAAAAATGTCTATTTTGATAGGCTCCTCCATGCTCACTACCACAGATGCCCAGATGGTCTTTTAAATGAAAAAAAAAAAAAATACACAAAAGTGACAACTAATTAAATCAATTCTATGAAGTCAGAAAATGAAATATCCTAGCCAGGCGCGGTGGCTCACACCTGTAATCCCAGCACCCCAGAGGCTGAGGCAGGAGGATTGTTGCGAGTTCGAGACCAGACTGGGCTACAAAGTGAGCTCAAGGCCAGCCTGAACTGCATAGTGAGACCCTGTCTAAAAAAAAAAAAAAAAAAAGAAAGAAAGAAATAGAATATTCTACAGCTGTCAGAAAAGAATGCAACAAGTCTTTAAATGTGTACACAGAAAAACAACTAGAATATGTTAGAAAAACAAGGTACATATAATTAATAAGAAATTACTTAGTTAAAAAGAGAAAAGGACAACATTTGATAAACTGTTTTTGAAAGGACACATAAGAAACTGACTTTAGAAACAGCTGCGGGGTGAAGTTCGGGGAACTAGAAGGAACATGGAAACACTGAGTTGTGCATTGTGTGTGTGTTACTCTTTCTTCAGGGAAAGCCAGCTAACATCCTCTAGCCAGTGAGAGCGCACAAGGGCGCTGTGGGGTGCAGTGTAACTGAAAACACTGAGATGGGCACCCTGCAGCTCACAGGACGAGTGGTCAGTGCCACCTCACACACGGGGGCAGCCCCAGGGGACAGAAAGCCACTTGAGGGAAAGCGATGCGCAAGGTCAGGCATGAAGGACCTTTGAGAAATGCCTGCCAAACAGGCTGAGGTCAGGCTCAACGCCCTGCCTCAGAGGCTCACTGAGTTGATACTTTTATCATTTGAAATAAAAATAAAATACCTTGGGAGGAAAAAAAAGAAAGACATACTTACCACTTGAACAACTCTGTCAGAGTCAATAACATGGTTTGAAACCAGGTTTTTTCTGGAAAGGACATCGCGGGGATAAAAGGCAGCTCTCACTCCTGAGAGTGGGGATGGGGGTGAATCTACACGGCTACCACAAGAACGATCAAAGCAACCCCAAACGGCCTACAATTTAAATGTTAGAAGTAATCAAATATTAAGAAACAATACAAAGAAATATTCTAGTAGTCTTAGAAATCAAAGATCTTTCAAAGGATGACACAAAAGACAGAATAAGAAAAACAACAGCAACTGAAAACTTTAAAATTCTGAATAAAATCAGAAAGATAAGTCAGTGTTGACAACTTGTTAAAAAATCTAAGCCAGGCAAAGAGCAAATTCAAAAAAGAAGAAAAGACCCTAATAATCAATAGTAAGAAGTTGAACACCCTAGAAAAACATAGGCAAAACCCAGAAGTGTGTTTGAAAAGAAAAGGTGCACACACAGCATCTCCTAGGCAGAAACTGAAAGTCTGACAACTGCAAGAAGGAGCCTCCAAAACTGTAAGCTCAAACCTTCTCAGTGTAAGTATCTCACCTCAGGTATTTCATCATCATCATAAAAAACAGACCAATACAAGAAACTTTCTAGAGGTTTTTAAGATTTGTTAAGGAGATGATTTTTTTTCTTGATCAATATTTATTAAACCCTTTTAATTTCCTAAAAACAATAAAACTAATTTCAAATCATGGAAAAGATCAGCGCAAGCTTGCACAACTGATTGTGGACATTTACATCCTGTCACACCTTCCTTCTGGTGTCACAATGCGTGGGCTCACAGAACAGCCGGGAAGAGGGCTGAGGGTGTGAGCTGGAAACTGATTCCCGGCCCCCGGAAGGGGCTGCTGAGCTCTGCCCCCGAGCCAGGTCTGCAAATGGAATGACTGCTACCTGCGGGGGACAGGTGCACAGCGCTCAGACACGAGTCCTTTCCGACAGGAGGGGTCAGCGCAAGTCCCCAGCAGAGCTTAAGGGAAAGGCGGTCAGGAGGACGCTGCTCACAACCCACAGCCACTGGTTCTCCCGGCAGCAGTGCCCACCTGGCCAGGTCCATGCAGCTGTCCATGAGGCTGGTGGAGGAGTTGAAGTACTCCCTGCTGGCGCTCAGGACCAGGTGCACGCTCTTCTCGGGGCCCAGCCGGTACTTCAGCCTCCCCTTCTGGGCCGCACCGGCCGCAGGGTCTGCTGAGCTGGTCCGACAGTACATCAGCTGCCCAGCCAGCTGGATGTTCTCCAGGCGACTGGAGCACAGCAGGCTTTCAATAAAGATCTGGGAGAGAGGAAACTGGAATGAGGGAGGAGGAGCGAAGCCTCGGGTCTCCACAGGAGGGCCCAGAATGCACACCCCACACTAAGAGGCAGGGGTTCCCGCCACCGTGAATATGCTCACCTTGTACAGTGTGAATTTCTCCTCAATAGAAAAAGGCATTTTAGGAAAACGAGAGAATGCTCTCACCAGATAAACTAAAGCACAGTATTTAAGGTGTTAAATGAATACTTGAATACATGAAATTTATATTCAGTGGAAATTGGGTCTGTTACACATAATGTCTCTGCTGCCACAGGGCCTGAGTGCCGGAACTTGAAGTGCTCGGTCTGATCCACGTAACTTACAACTGTGTAAAAGCATCTGCATCCAATCTTATAAACCTAATCGCTGAGCTAAGAAGTCACTCGTGCGCCTCGTCACTGAAGCTGCAACAATATGTGACGCTGATGTCAGATATTCATGAAAATACCATATTCTGCTTGACAAGAAATAGCACCCATTCGTATAAAATTTCTGGGGGTCAGAATTAGACACTAAGCCCAGAGTCTTCACCCTGAGTTGCCTCCTCGGCCTTTTTTATGTGGAGCCCACATCTCGACTAGTTGCCCAGCTGGGCTCAGACCTGCAGTCTTCCCACCTCCGCCTCCCAAGGCAGGATCACAGGCAGGTGCCACAGCACCCCATGTAAGAGGAACACTTCAACCAACGGTGCTTACAGACTCTCCGAAAAGTGTGAAACAGCGAGAGCCTCCAAGCTGACACTGCTAGTGTTAGAACTGGTACAAGCGCCTCCCAAGGACGCCTGCCCTGTTACTCCACATATCGAGGAGGATAGCACAGAAACTGAGAAATGAAAAATAAAAATTCAGGGAAAGTCAAGTTTCCTTTTAAGTAAGAAGACCATGGGACTCCTTTATCATCACTTCTTTAGCATTTCTGGACAAGCCCTTCCTGAGCTACCTGAAAAGGAAAAAAGTAATCATGGTATTCAAGAAAGACCAGCTACGAGAAGACAGGGTAACAGAAAGCACATTACCAGCAAGCAGCCACGTGGCATCTGTAGCCAAGGACAGCGGCACATGCCACACCTGGCTGGAGGGCCCCACACAACTGTTCCCCTGCACAGCTCTGCTCACCCCAGGAAGCCAGGAAGAGCTGAGAGCGGTGCTGAGAAACCCACCTGAGAGCCCAGACTGCACCAGTTCTTGCTGTCATGGACAGTGTGGATTCTGTCTTGTGAGATGCACCTCACATTTTCAGTTATGGCCCTGGGTTTATAACATATTTCCCAAGGACACAAAGCTAAAAGGCAGTAAGACAACATAGCAGTTTAAAAGAGAAAAAAAGGCTGCTTAAACCTCTACATTTGTCCACAATCTTTTCAAACTGTTAGGCTTCCAAACTGTTAGGTTCTCAAAGACACAGACTTATGGACAAACATCACTAATACACCAACCCTGAAAAAAGGTACTGAAATATTTGTAATGCAGTATGTCCACTGATTTTAAAGAAGACTGCACATAAGAGGGAGATCAAAGCACATCTGTAATCCCAGCACTCAGGAGGCTGAGGCAGGAGGATCATCACGAGTTCAAGACCCGCCTGAGCTACAAAGTGAGCTCAAGGCCAGCCTGAACTGTATAACTGCAGAGTGAGACCCTATCTCAGAAAGACCAAAAAAAAAAAAAAAGCTCACTCAAGTATAATATACCTACTGCCAATTTTTCAGTCAGAATCAGAATTATACTCATAATCTAGAAAATACCAAAATGATGTTCCAATGTTTAAAAAAAAAAAAAAGCCTGACTTCTGATGTACAAGAGACAGCTAGGTGTACGGGGGAGTCACTGGCACCTGAATACAGGCTGAGGCTAATCCTCACTATGAACAATACAATTATTCAAGCATTTAAAAACCTGATATTCAAACATAAACCATTCATTTCCTAACAGCCTCTACTATTGTTCTTTTGTTAAAATCACCTGCAATTTAAAAACTAAACAATTTCACAAAATAGAGAACTACCTTCACAACAATATGGTTTTATACCTGGCTTCTCTGAGAAGAAAATTCTAATAGTGATCTCTTTTAGCCTGTATTTCATTCAAAGTGAGTTGGTTGGATCATTTCCCCAGAGGAACTATAAGTAATTTACTGATAATACACGTGTCTTAGAAAATAATGAGTAGACTGCTGTACGCCGAGGATCTGTCTCGTGACCAGCATTTCTACAGCACCCTTTAAGTTCTCCTTGTGTGTGCACTGGGGGCCAAGGACGGACTGGACTGGACAGGGAAGGACCAGACTCGACAGTACAGGACAGGGCAAGGCAGGGCAGGGCAGGACTGGACAGGACAGAACCAGACCAGATAGGACAGGACAGGACCAGATAGGACATGACAGGACTGGACTGGACAGGACAGGACTGGACAGGACAAGACAGGACACTGCCTGCCCAGTAGCTTGCCGGCACAGGGAAGAAAGGCTAGGAAGATGCAAACTCCAGGAAGGGACTGCAGTGGCCTAGGGCATAAGGAGTTGAGTTCTGAAGCCTTCTCTGGATTTTCAAGCAGGAGAGGAGACAATGTAGGCAGAATCAGGAGCGGGAAGGACAGGGCAGCAGGGTCAGGTGTACCTGAGGGCAGCGGGCAGCGGAAAAGGTGAGGGTGTGGCCGCTTCTCTGTACAGAGCACGGAGACCTGCACTTTCCTCTACTGACAACAGAACAAACAAGTGCCCTAGGGAGGGCAGTGTACACAATGTTTTATTTCAGAAGAAACGCTGAGCATGAATGGGACGCTACAGGCAGGGCAGAAGGAAGCAAGCAGAGGTTGGTATGATTTAGCAGAGATGCAAGTGGAGATGATTGAGTTGGAAGACTATTTCTGAGGTGCAGTAACTGAGCTGTCTGATGAGAGGCATTCCCGTGACCACCGACAGTGTGGAGGCAGGGGATGGGGAGCCAAGATCTGCTCGCTGGGGGCTACCGCGCCAAAGCCACTGCTGCAACAAAGAGTAGAGATATGGAGGTGGACACGGGAGCACATGGATGACCCGGGGCCTCGGCCCCAACTCCGCAGTTACCTCGTAGCAAGTGTCAGAGTCCAGGCACGTGTACACTTCCTGCTGCATCATGAGCATGTCCTGCAGCAGCGCCCTCCAGTGCGACTCGCCCACGGGAGGCTGCCTGCGGAAAAAGGGACAACTCGGGAAGCCGTTCTCGCACCCGCTTCTCGGAGCGCGGCAGCCCCGTGGTTCAGTGAGGATAGCTTGATCCAACTCCCAGGGTACAGCTGGGCCTCATGCCAGAGCTGCAACCAAGCCAGCCCATCATCAGCTGCTTGGACACAACACCAGAAGAGCGTTACATGTTAAATGTGGGCTGAATGAGAGGGGTGTGTCCATGGCGGGACACAGCACAGGAGCAGACGCAGCTGGGAGGCCTGAGAGATACTGAGGGACAGCTGCTCCCAGCTCCACCTCTGCTGCCCCAGCTCCCAGGAGTCTCTAACCTCAGCGGAGCTGTCAGGCCTTGGCAGCCATGGGCCACAGCCACTGCCGTTAGGAGGCCTGGAACCACCGCTCACCAGCAGAGCAATCGAAGAGCACAAGTCACAGTCCGGAGTATAACTCAAAGTGTGCATCAGCCCAGGAGCAGAGCAACAGGGAGACTATGCCCCACCTGACTCCGAGGAAGATTCCTGTTCTGAAAAACCCTGCGTCTTTTGCATTGAGTCCATGGGCATGATTTCCAAGGCCCCCTCAGGGACGCCCAGAGATCACACCCTTGCAAGCCAAAGGCCTTGCTCTGCAGCACTCCTGGTTCATCCATAGCCCTCCCAGCACAGGGATCTACCAGCCCCACAAGTCACACGGGCAGCAAGACCCCAGCACACTGGCTGTGTTACTCTGTAAAGTTACAGAGCAGGGAATGCAGTGAGACTCCCCTGCAGCAGGGCAGAGAGTTTTGCTAATGGACAGGCCTGGTGGCACCCCATGCCTGCAATCCCAGACTCTAGAAGGCTGAAGCAGGAGGATGGCAAGTTCAAGCCCAACATGCACAACTTAAGTGACTTGGTGAGATCCTCTAGAAAACAAAAAGGAGGGTGTTGACCAATGGGCAGCCCCTGAATTCAATCCCCAGTACTACAAAGAAAAAAAAAGAAAGACTTTGCTAACAAGTCACAGTCTAGTGGTGTAATCCTAGAGCAAATCATTTACTATTCCCGAATTCCATGTTCCTCACTCAAATCCCCCCGCAAGGACACCTCAGGAAGGTATGAGGTCAACTCTGGTCAAACACAGGCACTGCAGGAAAGATTCTCCTGAACGAAAAGTCAGCTCAATTACCTATGCAGGTTGAAATAAAACTTCTGAGTTTCAGATT
The DNA here is from genome assembly GCA_004027455.1 of Hydrochoerus hydrochaeris. Taxonomy (NCBI): domain Eukaryota; kingdom Metazoa; phylum Chordata; class Mammalia; order Rodentia; family Hydrochaeridae; genus Hydrochoerus; species Hydrochoerus hydrochaeris. The sequence goes on along the minus strand of PVLA01013706.1, from coordinate 24,675 downwards.
CCCTTTTTCTGTATTACGAGCAGTAACTCGTTCCAGAATCTATGAAGAGACTTGGTTTTTCTGAGTCATATTAGGCTCCCAACATTTGTGAACCAGTCTGGCTGCAAACGCACAGTGTGTGCCTCCCAAGCTCCACGCGTGGCGAGGAGAGCTGGGGCGGGTCAGCCTCGGCTCTGTGTCCCCTTGTTGCCTGGGAGGGCTGAGACCATCACCCCTGTCTCCTGCACAGTCCCCCAACTTCTCCACAACCATGAATCTCAATGCTTGGAAGGAGGAGACTGATTCTGTGTTTGGCACTAACCAACTAAATGGTGCTTCTTCCTCATAGATGTGTGTTTCTTTTACCTTATGAAACATCTTTCAAAACATTAGTACTTCTGTGCATTAAAAATAAAGTCAGAACCTGTGTGGCTGCAATAGTTATTATTATGTAAAAAGTATTGAAAAACGTAATTTTAAGGATTTTTCCTCCCAATTTTTCTTGTGTGTTTGTTTGGATTTGGACATAAGGTCTAGGTACATTGCCAAGGCCAGCCTCAAACTCTCAGGTCCAAGTGATCCTCCTGACTCAGCCTTCCAAGTACCTGGAACTACGAGAACATGACATCATGCCTAGCATCTCCGGAAGTTTTTAATAAGCACATGCTTCATCTGCCTACAGCATTTTATATCTCATAAAACACACATTTAAAAAAAAAAACACACATTTACTCTTGCTCCATATGCAGTAAGGCATAAGAGAAAATGATCTGTTAACATGCAAATATATAAAACAAATGGATAGGTTTGCGAGTCTCCCAGAATAATCCAGTGTTTCCCCTACTGCGACCCTGGTACTTGAACTCTTTGGGGGCCCTTCAGACATGTGTGTGGCAGGAAGCAGCGAGCCTGACCAGGCAGCCTGACCGAGTCAGAGCTGGGCACCATCTCACTGGATCTAAGTCTCTCCGCACAGCTGCTCCTCGGGAGCCATCGACACGGGGACAGATGGCGGTAATGTGTTCACACACATGGCTGCCTGAGCGGAGGTTCTAATTAAAATAAATTATAACACATTATTTATAATGGCCCTTTTCAGAACACAGTCAGTAAATCAGAACCAAGAGCAAGACTGAAAGAAACTAAGCAAGGGGCTTGTCCTGTACGAAGAGATTCCTGAACACAATGTCAGCTGCAGCTTTGAAGGGAGCTGGGTTTTCTAGGGAGAAACAATATTGCACTCAAAATGGTAAAACCTGAATTTGGGACAGATTAGAATAATCAGAAGACTAGAGCCTCAAAGGCCCAGCCACAGCACATACACAAAACAATCAGGGCTCACTTCCAGTGGGCTATTTTGAAGGTGAGCCAAATTCTCACCCTTTTTCAGGCAAGGGATCCTCAGGCATGGGAATAAACTGAGCAGAAGGGCAGGAAGGAGTCTGTAGCACCCACAGGCCCTTCACAAGGAGCAGTCCGAGATCGTGCAAACATCAGCAAGTGGCGCAGTGACTACAGAGAAGCCTGAAGTCATGGAACCCTCCGGTCATTCGCGGGCACAGGTATGTCATGGAGCTATAGAGTGGACATCCCTGCAGAGTGTGCAGGCCATGACCTTGCCATGGGGTGGGGCGGGGCGGGGCAGACGTAAGGCTGCCGTGTCACTAAGCACCTCCGAGGCTGGGGAACTGGACAGGTGTGGGAGAGAAGGACAGAGCACAGACTGGGAGCGAATCCCAGAGAGGAGAAGTCACACAGGCTTCCCTGGGAGACACAGAGCGAGCTCCTAAAGATGGGCGGGCAGGGATCGTACTGCTTTATGAGTACTCAATTTTTCTTTTTCTTTTTCTTTTTTTTTTTTGAATTTAGACTAAACTGTAATGCTAAACCATAAAATCTAGACATAGACTATATGTTTCAATTTTCTCTTGCAGAGCCCTTGATATTTCGCCCTGGGCCTATGAACCTACACCTGCAGTGCTCCTGCCTGAGGAGGCTTTCTCCAAGGCTCCCTGTAACAGGCCAAGGATGGAAGCTTCTTATGGCCACCTGGAAGCCTGAGCCAGCTGTCGTCCCCTGCAGGTGTTGGTGGCCCTCTCCTACCAGTACCTCTCTCAACATCCCCATTCCTGCCATCACAGCGCCTGCCTCAGAGCTTTGCTACTTCCTACCCCAAAACTACTGTTCGAACACGCTAGCTCGCTCACTGAGCACAGTGGTAGCGCCTACCTTGAAATGCCCTTCAGATTCGTTGCAAGTTTTTGTATAGGACCGTTAGTACTTTGGGGGTCCCTGAGACATCTGTGAGAAGCTGGAAATATCTCCAGCCTCACCAGGAAGCACTGTGTCTCTTTCTTACTCAGAAGCCTGGCATCAAGAATGACACCAACACAAAGCCATTGTGTCAAAATCCATAGTTCACAGAAGATGAACAAAGGGATGTGAACAAAACTTCACAAGTAAATGCATGATTAAGAAACGTGAATATTAACCAAAGCCTTCAGGCTTCCTGTCTCTCTTGTAGCAGGCTCTAAAGGAAGCACCAAAAATTACTAACTTCATTAGGATAGATTACTACTTTAGATGATGACAACCAAGAGACAAAAGTCAATGTAGATACAAATGTTCTAGTTTTTAGAAGTTCACTATCTCTTCACACACTCAGTTAAAAACAGTACTTAAGGATAGATAGTGAGGAATAAAAATGAGAAAGTGGTCTACTCCACAAATCTTTACTGAGGGACCCAGGAAATCTTCTCTGAGCTCCATCTCTGCCTCAGTCATGAAGTTGGGACCAAACAGAGTCTCCAACGTGGGTGTCCCTGCTCGAGCGCACCCATGTGCTGGGATCCCCAGGGACGAAGAGAAGTAATTGCTCCGAGTGGGTTCACACTCTTTCCACCCCTGCTAGGAAGGACGTACACACACAGAAATTCTCTAAGGTTGAACGTAGAGATATTCTCTAACTCAGCAGTCCTACCCGAGGTAGACAGGTCTGCAAGAGAAGCACCTAAACGTATGAAAAGACCACTGCTCGGTGTGATGGCACATGCCTGAGATCCCAGCACTTGGCAGGCCAAGGCAGGAGGATTGCAGCCACAAAGTTCAAGGCGAGCCTGATCTACAAGCCAGACCTCAAAACAATGAAAAAAACTTGAAAATAAAAGATGGTTAAGTACAAAATGATTCACAGCAGAAATAGTAATAACAAACAAAACTTGAGAAATAATCTGAAACTGCATAACATAGGTTACACAACATGCTATAGTCACAAAATGAAATATTTCATGATAAAGAGAATGAACAAATTAATTTAATATTATGAGCCAATGTTACAGTGTGAATGGAGAAAACCACAGGAAAGAGCACACAGTATTGAATGTGATTTCTATAAAGTAACAAGAAGCCAATGATGGCTGTGAAGGAGGCCATAAACCCCAGCCCGGTGATGGGCACAAACTGTCCCCATGCAACCTGCCCTCTCTGCAGCCTCCCTGCGCCCCAATTCCACACACAGGCAGCTTTCCACACTAACACTCAGGACAAGGGAGCCTGCAAAGAAAAACTACCTGAGCTAATAACCCGGGAGGGTTAGAAGATCCAAGATCAATGCATCAAGCACCAACTGTATCTCTGCACAGTAGGAATAAAGGATCTGAAAAGAAGAAAGCAATTCCACTCACAGAAGACTCTACAGAGGACAAATGTTACAAAAGGAGCGTGAGACATGCACACTGCGTACCACAAAACCATTAGAAGAAATGAAGGACCCAAGACAATGGAAAGGCAGGCCGTGTTCACAGAGTGGAGAACTGAACAATGCTACGGGACAGAAACACTCCCGAAACCGGTCTACAGTAATCCCTGAAAAACCCTGGATGACAGCACTTGACAGGCTGATCCTAAAGTTCACACGGTCATGGGAGGCCAAACAAATACGAAAATGGGAAACAAAGGCAGGCTCTAGCATTGCTTGGTTTCAAGACTTACTATAAACCTACAATAACCAATACAGTAAGCTACAGGAAGAAAGACAAGTCAATTAATGGAACAGAATAAAAATTCAAAAGTAGCCAGGTGTGGAGGCGCACACCTGTAATCCCAGCACTCGGGAGGCTGAGGCAAGGGGATCACCATGAGTTCAAGGCAACAGGATTTTCAAGAAATGACGTGGGACTATTCAGACAGGAAAAAAACTTTAACCCATATTTTGAGCAATAAAGAAAATTAACTCTCAAAGTGGATTAAGAATCTAATTATAAGTATAAAACTAAAAATTTTGCTAGAAAAATAAGCTTAAAGGCAAACATTTCTTAGATTAACAAAAGCACTATTAAAAAAAGAGCAAACTAAAAAGAATTCAATTTTTTAAATACAATTTCAAAAGACACAGGTCAGAGTAAGGAATAAATGGAAGGAACAGCTCCAAAGTACATATGTAGCAAGGAACATGGGCAGTGATCGCACAAGCAAACTCACGGCTCAGTAAGAATGCAAACCAGCCAGTCTTTTAGAACAAGTAAAGAACAAATGTGGCTGGAGATTCACTTAGAGGAGGAGCTCCCTCATCATTAGGGAAATGCAGTTAACACTAAGCCTCCAGGTCACTAACACCTACTAAAATTGCCACCCTTAAAGAGACTGGCCACCCCAGGCGTGGATGAAGACATGAAGCCACTGAAACTCCTCAAGGCCGGTCACAAAGGGAAACGGGACGATACCTTGGAGAGCAGAGGCCAGCTCTGCTGCTGCTGCTGCTCACTGAGGACGGACCCTACACCCCGCTCTCAGGGTTTATCCGGGAGAAAGGCGAGCCTGCGCCCACCCAAAAGCTGGCACACAAATATTCATGGAGGCTGCATTTATAAAAGTCAAAGCCTGAAACAACCCACTGTCCTTAAACACAGGTGAGATAAATCTGTGTATCATTCAGCAAGAAGGACTAAGAAGCCACTGATTCATGACAATGACACGGATGAAAACAATGACCTTGAGCATCAGAAGCTAAACAAAAAAACAATGTCCACTCACCAGCCCAGCAGATGAGAAGCAGTGCGTGAGGGGTCGGGGGGAGACCAGTGGTGGCGGCTGGGAGGTGCAGCTGGGGGGGGCGGGCATTAGAAGCAAGAGGGGCACGGGGGTGGGGGCAGGTGCACCTGTGCAGCAAGCCCGTGCAGGTTTGCGCTCGCACATATCACGACCGACCAAACGGAGCCCCCCCGCGTAGGCGCCGCCCATCGCGCGCCAGCTCTGACTCATCCCCGGTGCCCGAGAAGAACCGCGCAACGCTGAACGGACCCCCAGGCGCCGGAGCCGGGCTCAGGAACTCACTTCCGGCCGGTGCGCCTGGCCAGCCTCACCATCAGCCTGCGCGCCTCCTCCGCATCGCAGCGCGTGTCTCTCACAAACGAAATCGGCCTCTCCAGTCCGTGCCTCCCCAGGAGCTCCGACACTCTGCAAGCGCAAGAGGAACCGTAAAAATCCCGCTGCCAAACAGCCGCTCAAAGAAGCTGAAAGCGTCTAAGTGACACCTTAGTGTCTGGTACTTTTTAAGAAAGTTATCGCACCGCCACAACATGGCTTCACACGTTGAATTCTCACTAACAACAGGCTCATAACTACAAACCAAATCCTATTTTTCCCTACCGGCATTACTTCTAATTTTTTAAATTTTATTTATTTATTTTATTAGTACGTGTCTCCCATATATAATGATGACATTCATCATAGGGAATTTGTAACTAATACACAGTACATCTTAGTTCTTTTTTTCCCATTTCCTTCCCCTGCTTTTACTTTTCTACCCTTCCCATTTACAAAACTTTGTTTTCATTTTTGTCTTTTTTATATGTTCCTGGACTAAACAGCATATTCTTTAAAGGATGACATGTCTGCCTCAAAAAATACTTTTCATAAACTCCCTCTGTTCTCAAAGCACCTACCTAGTCAGTAAAGTAAGTCAAATGTACAATTTTGATATCCAGTTTTAACTCTTAGCAATCCCACTTCACACCTACAGACGAGGCCCCGAGGCTGCCGGGAACTGAGCATCTCAAAGCTGAAGAGCCCAGCCACTCGGCTGCCCCATCATCCCCAAGAACAGTCACTATAAAAACGCCGGCGTGTCATGGATCCCATTAGCATGACATTACACACCCTGGGCCGGCTCACCAAAGCTCGACACTTAGGAACTGCCCGCGACAGGGCAAGCGACCAGATTCATAACTCAGCCAAGACACGGTTCACAAGTGGGGTCACCTGATGTTATGCACAAGAAAATATTTACCGCTATTCGCGGCTATGAGGAGAAACAAGACTAAAAGCTTTTTGTTTTTCTTTTTTTTTTGATGAGGGTTGTTTTTAGAGACAGGTTCTCACTATGTAGCTCAGGATCACCTTGAACTCACTTTATAGCCCAGACTGGTCTTGAACTCATAGAGATCCTCCTGCCTCAGCCTCCCAGGTAGTGGGACCACGCCCAGGGAAAGCTCTTATTCTAAAATGTCAGCAAACTACTCTGAGCAATGACTACCTACTGTGGGACATGACTATCTCGCCGAGGTTTAGACATAACCCACATGATGGGCCCTGGTCACACGGATGCAGTGAAGTAAATCATGCCTGCATTTCCCCAGTGTCACTGAGATCGCTGGGTCCCATCAGGGGCCCAGGCAACTTGCAGACCTGTGCACGATGACTCCGTACTGACTCAACCACCAAGCGCCACCCAAGAGACACTGGGGCTTGCTGGGGTGCTGAGCAGGGAGGGATGAGCCAACTCACAAGGAAAAGCCTGACTTACTAAATGCACCCACAGAGTTTCACAGCATAGAATAACAAGAATCAGGCCAGCAATGAACAGCAGTCCTGGGGAAATGAACAGCTGCTTCTCCACATGCTCAGACTGTGATACACAGAAACACTCAGTTTCCTTAAATGCAACTTACAATGTTTTCACACCTTCCTCAAGCAAACAAAATTTCTCTGTTTACTGAACTCCAAATTATATTGTACTATATACATTATTGGTACTAAAGCCATGCTTTGTATAATTTCTATAACTATATATATTAGAAAATCAGAGTTTGTAATTTTAATTTTTTATTTATGATACTTAAAAATAATACACTAGGGCTGGGGATTTAGCTCAGCAGCATAAATGCCTGCCTGGCAAGCACAAGGTCATGAGTTCGATCCCCAGTACCAAATAATAATAATAATAATAATAATAATAATAATAATAAACTTGCATGCATAAACTAACTACAGGAAACAACATTAGGTTTCCTAAATGGCAAATGAGGACTATTTCAGTCTCCCTTACAGCGAGCTCAGTTTCACTGTAACGGTGAAGAATCTCACTACAGTTACAGGCAGGTTCTGCACAATCCAAACATCTCATAGTTGATAAATATGTCGTTCCCAAAAAGTCACGAGTGTAACAAAAAAAATCACAGTATTCCTGACTAGTTGCAGCAACTGCTGCAGAAATTAAAATTTTCCTGTGAGGGGCTTAAATGCTGGCTCAAACCTGTGACTCTCCCGAGCGAGCTGTCACAGCAAGGGAAACCTCGGCTTCATAGGCTGCCCCGCAAGCACACGGCGAAGGCAGATGGGGACACGCGCCTCGCGCTGCCACTGCACCACGGCAAGGTGAAGGACAGCCACTTAGACCAGGTCCAAAGAAGCTGACCCAGCCTCTGCCCTCACCTAAGAATCCGCTCCAGCTGGTCCACCATGTCGTGAAGAGTTGAGGTTGCCTGTGTCTTCTTACTAAAGAATAAGGAAGAGAAAACTAAAGTTAATTCTGATAAAATACAAAGCTCCCCTAAGTGGGGAACGACGTTTCTCCAACTCTTCACCTATGACACGGCTACACTATAGGGTGGTATCAGGCTTGTGCGAGTCCACTTGATGGTTTCCATGCGCAGCAGATGGAGATGGAAGAGCCTGGGGCAAAGCACTGCCGACCGTGACCGACAGACAGTGGCGTTTCCTGACATGCTCTGCTCTGGCTCTTTGAGGCCAAAAAGAATTTTGCATCAGCTGTTGTCTTTTTATCTTCTCACAAGCAGCAGAGGGCAAGCCCACTGCTCATCCCTGCTCCTCTGACTGCCAGCGAGGCAGATGGGGATGCACGGCCCGGCCGCTGGCCTTCCCCTAGGCCTGGCGGCCCCACCGCAAACTTTCATGGTGTCTTCGGGGTTGTGGACACACAGCTCAGGGAGCCCTGCCACACACAGCTGCCTCGGCCGTGAGAAACCAGGGAGCAGCAGAGAGGTCAGAGAGCCCAGAACACAAAAATCAAACCCCAGAGGAAGCCCGGGCAGCAGACTCAGAACCAGTATCAAGACAGAGGCCACAAACAAACAAGACTGTCCCCAGGACAGGTGTCGCAGGGACCCTGCCCTGAGCAGGGGTACTTGCAGAAAGAGCAGCAGCTGTAGGTGGCCCTTTGGCTCCCAAGGCGGCCACCCTGGCCCTAGGTGGCTTCTGAAGCACTCGCTAGCTAAATTCCAGCAAGGCCTCAGGGTCTGTTAACAAGAAGCCCCAGTAAAAAACCTGTGCCGAGCTTGGGCTGGACTTGGGCATTTGTTAATGTCCCAATGCAAACACAACACCTCCTCACTGTTACAATGGTCAGTCTGCCCTGGGTTAGTTCTGTAGACGCCAGGGAGTGCGGCTTACACAGACTACGCTGTCTTTCTGAACCGCGTTTCACCCTGAGCCACAGGGCTAAGTGCACAGTCCACTAACGGCCTTCAGCAGGGCCTTCACCAGCACGACCTGCCATGAACTACTCACTCTGTAGTCAAGTGTCTCACATTATCATTCTATAGCATTCATCACCAATAGTGAAGAACACAGTGTGCTTCTGTCATGGAGATCGCAATCGCAAGTGTGTGCCTAAAGACATTTTCAGCCGGATGGAAACTTAACAGTGACTGTCCCTTCCAGACGGGAGCTGGAAGTCAAAGGCTTCGCCCCATGGATTTAGGAACAAGGAAGGCACCATGTTGTTGGAGGAAGCACCAGGCTGCCTCTACGTCTGAGGAAGGGACTGCCGACCGCTGCAGCTCGCTGGGTGCTGTCGGGAAGGAACCTCACATGTAGCCACCCTGTGGACAGTGGGAGGCTTTTATGTGGCGGGAGGTGACCCTGCTACAAAGCCGTACTGATGCGCTCCCTCTTCCTGCCCTCTCTGTCTACCTAAGGCCTCAGTTCTCAAAGCCTCGCTGGCCCCCTGCCAGTGGCAACCTGCGACTGGCCACACCCGCATAGTAACAGAGATGCTGGGTCTACCTGCACCCACCCTCCCGGTCTCCGGCCCCCAGCCAGACGGGGCAGGCGGGAGGACTCAGCACAGTCTCACATGCCACCCGGCTTTGCCTTTACCAAGGCCCACGCCTTCCTTCTTTTTTTTTGTTTTTTGGTTTTTTTTAATTTAAAAGTGATAGGAGTAGAAATAGAGAAGGGAATAGATTTCTGAAAAGAAGTCAACAGTGATTTAAAATTGAAAAATCAATAAACAACATGAGCATAATATTTTAAAGGAGGCAGGCAAAGATGAAAAATTATCAAAGTATCTGCTTTTTTAAAGACTTTTTAAGGCTGGAGAAAGTGGGCAATCATCTAATATCTATGATGAACCTTACAGTTGCTTGACCTCAGCTTGTTTATAAATCATATTTAAAAATTAGAAAGGGACTGTGTCCCTTTGGACTCCTTTGTCTTGCAATTACACCTGTCCAACAATTTGTTTTCCTAACTGTCATTAACTTTTATAGCAATAAAGATCAATTAACTTACAGGACCTGCACTCTGCACTTGCTGCTTCCTTCATGGTATTAGGAAACATGCCCTTCTACTCTCTATAGTAGCTAGAAGCCCAGCCCACAGGTCAGTCAGATTCAGGTGAACAGCTACAGTGCGACAGCCTGGGAAGGGGTGCTGCAAAACCAGCAGCGTCGTGCCACACCGCATCAGGGCACGTACAGTCGGGGGGTCTGGCCGTAATACCTCTTGGATTAGTTAGGAAAGGGCAGTCAGACCTCTATTTACCAATTTCACCTCCAAATTTTTTTTAACCTTTAAAATTAGAAACAAAAAAAATAAGTTTCTGGGATAAGATTCTGTTAACATTCAAATTAATCTTTAATCATTAATCTTTCACCTGATTTCAGTACTATTATGACTGCACCAACAATTATTTCAGTGACTATAAAAGTGGTGACTGCTATCACTTGTTTCATAAAGAAACGATTTCTGTTGAAAGAAAGATTTCTATTGAAGGGCAATACAAAAAAAGGGAAATAGAAAACAGTAAGGAATTTTCTTGTCTAAATTTTTTTTTCAAATGAAGAAAATGATAAGCAGAAAAATTAAGTAACTTGGTTAGAGTCACAAATGCTTAGAAGTAGATTTGAGTTTTCATTCAATGCCATTTTACATGCTGCAAAGATCATAGATTCTTCTTCAGATGTCGAGTTTAGAATATGTACTAGATTTCAAAAGAGTAGAGGAATAATGTTATTTGGCTTCCAAATAGAAAATAAATTTGAGTTGCATACAACTAATCCAAAAGCATGCTATGTACATTTCCATTGAAACAAAAAGTATTAAAAAATTATAAACATTCATCCATCACTACTTAAAAAGATTACTGTAAGGACAGACCTAGAACACACAAATCACAAATACCATTACCCCACAATACAAAAAGTACTTAATTAGAAATACAACTTAAAGGCAAATAAATCACTATTAATCCATTTTTAACAGTATTCTTTGTTGTGGTTGTGGAATTTTTTTGTTTAAATGGATAATTATGAAGTTTAACACAATTATAGTAAAACAATTATAATTACAGCTAAAAATTCAAAATTTCTTATATATTGGTAAAAGAATAAGAGTTTACTAGCAGACAATAGGGTAGCTCACGATTTTATTTTCTTTTTTACACTTTCCAAGCATGCACTGTGCTAACCCTCTAACGGTCCAGGTGAAGGGCGGCCTGCGGCACTGCTTACCCGGGCCCTCTCTGGGGCAGGCACTCCAGGATGCCATAGCAGAGGGGGAGCTGGTCGCTGCGCGCACAGCTGTAGATGCACTCAAGCGCCGTGGCCATCAGATCGTCCTGATCGGGGATAATTTTTTGCTGGAGCTGGGGAAAAGAGAGCGTGTACTGAATGCCGAGAGATTTATAGCCTCTCCCTATCCAAGTACTGCTGTCAATGGAATATTAAACACTGCAATTAATCAGCCACAGAAACGAATTTTGATTTTTCTTTAGCTTACAGACCTTGGGGTCTTTAATAATTCTAAATGGAATCACACTTTAATTACAGAATCAGCTAGAAAAGATCATTTGTAACCCATAGCTTTGCATCTGCTGAAAACAAACTCTTCAATTTATGACCCACTCAAGATAAAACAGAAAAAGCACAATGAATTTGAAAGGCAATTCATTAAAAACACCATTTCTAATCCTAAAGCCAAATTCTGTGTTTCAATTACAAAACTACACAAAATTCCTTAACTTACATTCAACAATGTAAGAACTTATTACTTCTTCACTTCACTTACTTCAGTGTGTATCACTCACTTAACTACCACGGGCTGATGTTCCACCCAAAACAAGGCAAACAGGATCCAGCGTCACACAAACCATAGACAGCACTCTGGAGCACAGAGGTGGCTACTTCCAGCTATGTTTTATATCAAATATTAAATATCACACTTCTCTTGCAAACCAGCCTGGGGAGCATTTCCTCAGCTATGAAAATAACCAACTCTGCTTTTCCTGATCTATAATCCTGAGGTATTACCAATGCCTCCCTCAGAGGGTGACTGTGAAGATTAAATTAGTACATGTGGAACCCTTATGCTTTTACCACAGCAACTAAAATGGTAGCCTAAAACTGCTTTCATACAGCTCTTTTCAACAGCGAAGTGAGTCTAAGATAATTTCTATAATAATTATCTACTGGATTTCTGCATTCTAATCGAAACTCACAGTGCACATAAAACAGACAGAAGTGACAGAAGCTGGCAAAGGCATTTTCTTAGGAAAATCACACCAGTGGATATAAATAAAAAATATTGAAGATTACTATGGAAATAAAGCAGCTAGGTTAAGGATTTAGACACATGGCTTCAATGTACTAAGAAAACAAACAGTAGCCTTAATTTGGCACTAGCATTTGACAGAGGGAACCAAGGCAGTGAAGTGACTGCTGAGATAAGAATAAGGCACACAGCAAAATAAAGTCTATTAAAAATTAATATGACCCGCTGGGAGCTAAGGCAGGAGAATCATTTGCAAGTTTGAGACCAACCAAGGCTAGAAAGTGAGCCCAAGGCCAGCCTGAACCGCATAGCAAGACCCTGTCTCAAAAAGATCAAAAAATTTTAACACGACAAGTTAACTCTCCTCATTCTGTGCTGGTTCCATTTCTAAGTGCTCTGCACGTATTGTATTAACTTTTCAATCTTCATAACGACCCTGCATTGTTTCCATTGTACATTAAGGGGAAACTGAGGTGATGAGAGACCAGGTGACGCGCTCAAGCTGCTGGAGGCTTTAAGTGGCAAGGCTGGGACCCACATCCAGCAGCACGGGCTCCAGCATCCCTGCAGGGGATCCGGGCGGGAGGAGTCAGGCCACCAAGGGAAGGTGGGGATGAAACACACATGTGGTGAGGAGGCACCAGGACACGAGAAGCCTGAATGCCACTGCCAGTCCCGGGGAGCTGGGAAGCCATCTGAAGCGAAGCCAGAGCCCTTGATGCTTTATTCCATCTCCCTGCTCCCTGGCTGTTCCTCTCGGACACAGACATGACAGGCCCGCTTTCAAGTCCCATGTTCTAGAGTCTGCGTTTGAGCGTGTCTGCTCAAACCCCTCTATGGAAGCCCTGCAGCGGTGCTTCCGTGCGCAAGGGAAGGAAATGAGTTCCTGCCTTCTGCTCGCACTCCTGATGCTGCACGTCAGACCACTTCCCCTACACTGCCCACATCACTAAGCACCTGAGGAAACTGCTCCCCAGACCCCAGTGGACACCGGATCTGCAGAAGCCCCAGTGCCTTGTATAAAATGGCACAATGTCTGCACACTGCTGATACATATCCTCTCACATACTTGATTTCCTCGCTATTATTTAAAATACCTGACACAATGCAAATGCTATTTCAGTAGTTGTCATGCTGCACTGTTTAGGAATGATAACAAGAAAAGAGTCTGTAAATGTTCAGTATAAACACAATTTTTCTTGCAAATATTTTACAATTTTTCTTTCAAGTATTGTGACCTAGGGTTTGGAAAACCAACATTGGTTAAATTAAAGGATGAGACCAGAGCTTTAAATTCCACACACCTGAATACTACAGGAGTAACTGAAAACCTCTGTTCAACTAAAATGTCTTCTCAAGAACTTGCCAACCTACCTAATAATTCAGTGTTAACTCCATTTCACTTTGACTTCAGTTGGACCTTCCCAGATCTCTGTGATCCTGTGCATACACTCCAAGCATACTAGTCAATGAATGGATCCTTTTCTATCCTCATGTATGAAGCACTTTTTCTCTGTATTCTTATGGTACTGGTCTATGTCATTCAGCACATTTTTCTAGTGTGATCTATGCTATCCATGAATCATCATGCTCAATTTACAGCGTACTTGTCCCTCTCACCCCTATGATGCAAAACTCTAATATCTGCCCTCACACTGTCCCTTAGTTTGATCGTTCCTGTCCTAGTATCTCAGCAGTCTCTATAAAACCATCATCTGCCCTTCCTGAACCGAAGAAGAAGGGTGCCCACACATTGGGCACTTTCTAAGAGTTTAGCTATGTGGGTCTCCTGCATCACGGGCAGCAAGCCATTGTCCGTACCAGACATGGTGGGAAATGCAAGAGAATCACAGTTGAGAAAAACAAAGTCTTAAAATGGAGCACTGTAGAACGCTCAATTCTATAATAAATAGCAGATGATAAGACAAGGCAGTAAGAAAGAAGACTGAAGGAGCAAAATGAACAGATAAAATCAACAGCTTTCATACATAGGAAAAAAGTGATAGGAAATGAAGTGGGAGAGCTCCATCTGTAACAGAAATACTCACAATAAAACAGGAATAAATTTAACAAGAGATGCACCAAACAAGACATTTAAAAAGACATAAACAAATGTAATGTCTCCTACTCTTAAATAAGGTGACTGAACATTACAAGTTCAACATAATCACAATAAAAAATATAACTAAGCCAATTACCAGATGAGCTGATAACATCTGATTCTGATCCAAGAATAGCTTCAAAACAATAACCAAAAAAGTTAAGAAAAATAACTGCAAGAAAACATTATCCTTATCTGACACTAAATTATCTTCATGATTAAAACAGTACTGTGCTAGACAGTGACAGACAATCAGACCAACCTGACAGCACAGACACTCTGCAATCAGCCCATAACCATGGGAACTTGGGGAGGTAACACACGCAGCACCTTCGGCAGCTCTGCCAGGGAAAAGCCCCTACGAAAGCAGGCTGGGACACCGGGCAGCCATCTGCAAGCAGAGCTGAAGATCATCAAAGTCAGTGCCTCAAAGAATTCGTGTGATCTGACGGGGCCTGCCTGGACACCCAGGAGACCTCCAGCAGCTTGGCGTCCCCTGTGTGCACAGCTCTTTGGGAGTAAAGGACATCATAACAGCGTCCGGAATTACGGTGCCCATGCTTTGGGGGTAAATAATAACGTGCAACAGGCCAGGTGAGGAGGCACCAGGAAGTAAGAAAGAAGACTGAAGGAGAACCAGGTGAACAGTGCATCAGAGCCTTCGAAGACCACGTCAGTGTCACCATCTGTCCGCAGCACCTGAGCAGCGGCCCCCAGATCCTCTGAGCTCCAGCTGCCAGACGCCCACCTCACAGCCACCTCCCCCTGACTGCACCCGAGTCTGGGCTTCCCACTCTTCACTTTCTGCCCGGCTATTTTCACGACTAGTAATGGAGCACTGGCTTATACTGTCCTCATATTTACTAAAGTTCCTAAGTACAAGTTCCCCACTCGCATATCTACTTTATTTTTGGATATTTCCTTCCCAAACAGAGCACTTGCAGATAATCCTTTCAGAATGGGGCTGTAATGACAAGCTCAGTTTACATGTATCTTTAAAACTATTTTCTCTCTTTAACTGCTTGAGCTCTTTCCCACACTGCGCCATGTAAGGGTTTGAGGCCATCAGACCATGTTCTTGTTCCTGTAATTGTACCCAGTGCTTTCTTGACTCTTACGCTCCCATCCTCACTCAGTGTCCTCCCACAGCACAGTTCTGTCTCCTTCCCGATGTCTTCGATCAGCAAACATTCATTTCAGTGGCCTGGACCGAAGGACCTACTACAGAGGGCACAGAGGTCCACCGCAGGATCTGACTCATAGATAACTTTCTTTTTTTGTTCTGTAAACTTAATCTTGTGTGATCTGGACAAATACAAGGCCTTCAGAGAAGCAAGACTGGTGCACAGCATGATCTTCAAGAAGCACAAAAGGACTCAGCAGGCAACAGCCCTGTGAGGAGCCAGTTCCGTCCCCACCCGCACTGAGCACGCCTGTTCTGGGAGCCCCATGCTCATCTCTGCTCACACAGAGATCAATGAGAAGTAGAGGCCAGACAGGCACGGACCACAGTCCCAGCACAGGCAGGAAGGGCAGGACAGGGGCGAGAGCAAGGACCCGTCCTGGCGGAGAGACAGTGAAAGAGAAACTCCCAAAGAGCAGAGCCTCAAAGGATCAGAGGGGAGAAGGACCACTCGAACCAGAGGAAATGGACCATATAAATAAATACAGGAAGAAACGTGAGATTCCATCTCCCTCCAGAAAGAATGGCTGCCATCAAGAAATCCACCAACAACAGATGCCGGCAGGACTATGGGGAAAAAGGAACCTTCTGCACTGCTGCTGGGAGTGTAGACGGTACAACCACTGTGGAAACCAGTGTGGGAGCTGCTCAAGAAACTAGGACTGGAAATCTCATTCCACCCAGCTATTCCCCTTCTGGGTATTTTCCCAGAAAAACTGAAAACAACACACTGCAGCAATATATGTGCACCCATGTTTATAGCAGCACAATCTGTAACAGCTAAGTCTTGGAAGCAACCCAAATGCTCATCAAGCACGGAACGGATAAAAAAGATGTGGTATTTCTATATAATGAAGTACTACTCAGCTATAAAGACAGATAATCTTGAGGCTTTTGTAGCTAAATGGAGGCAACTTGACACCATACTCGTACATGAAATAAACTCACGTCATATTGTCTTCCTAGTGAAAGAAGAAAAAGCCTGAAAGAATAACACAATCCAAAGTGCACAACAGACATTGTGATAAATGAAAGGGAAAGAGAACCAGGATAGGGGAACGGAAGGAAGAAGGAAAAAGATTATATGTACATAGGTATATAGATATACATACATACGTATATATAAATATATATGTAAATATATATATATATGAATAGACAGCTACCTCAAACTACTAATGTCAGTTCATCCAAAAGAACGGTTTGTGCTTTCATTGTTTGACTGATCGTTTTTTTTTGTACCTAAATCTTGTAACCTGAATAACTACTTCTAAGATAAAAATAGGTAATATACTAATTAGTACTAATTTCCTACTTTTTAAAAAATGCTGTATCATTTCTATCCTTTTTTGTTTTGCTTTTTAAACATTAAACAAAAAAACTTTTAAAAAGGAAATGGGCCATAAAACACAAACCACTGGCACACTCCTGCCATCCCAGCACTTGGGAGGCTGAGGCAGGAGGACTGCTATGAGTTCGAGACCAGTCTAGGCTACATAGTGATGTTCAAGGTCAGCCTAAACTATATAGCAAAGCTCTGTCTCAAAAAAGGAAGGAAGCAAGCCACAAAGTACCATGAAAAGAGGCCAGTAGTGAAGAGCACACAAGTCCCCAGAGAGCCACACACCAGAAGAAGCCAGCTGCAAAGAAGGCCAGAAGCAAAGAAGCGTCACTCCCAGAGAGGCCCACGCACAGGCAGCCAGGGTGGCCCCAAACACAGAAACACTCTACTCCAAGAGGAGGCAACACTTTCCTTTCTACGTCAGCTTGAAACTATTATTTCCTGACATTCCCATTTTATCAAAGTACCAGGAAGTAGATTCAACTTGAATTTCAAGTGGGAACGGCCCTGAGGGGCTCCCACGTGGACCACAGTCAGATGTGCAGGACATCGCCACAAAGTCAGTACCGCAGGGCCTGTGCCATCCTGCTGTGTGCCCTCCGATGGAAAAGGACCAAGAGTAAACTCTATGAAATTGCTTGGCCCTGAACTCTGGTTTTCTGAGACAGTGTCTCACTGTAGCCCAAGCTAATCCTGAACTCACTATAAAACTCAGGCTGGCCTTGAACTCATGGCAATCTCCTGCCTCAGCCTCCTGAGTGTTGGAACAATAGGTATGTGCCAACATGCTTCGCTAAGCTGTTTTGTTAATGTGTTTTTGTTTTTGTTTTTGTTTTTTGAGATAGAGCATCACTATGTAGTTCAGGCTGGCTTTGTTACTGTGTACCCAGACTGGTCTCAAACTCATAGCGATCCTCCTGCCTCACCTCTGCCTCCTGAGCACTGGGACTACAGGCAGGTGTCATCACATCTAGCTGTTTTATAAATGTTACTGTGAATATATGTAAACTAGAAAAAAAATTTATTATGATGGCTCAAATGATTTTCACAGCTCATTTCTACACATGATGCATGAGACGTAGCAGTAAATCTTCATGCCCCCTTCAAACTAATGAATCATGAGTACTTTCTTTTCTCAGCTGTGTGCACATCACTGCGGGGTGATCCGAGGGCAGTGAGAGCCCACACTGCAACCTAGATGGGCTTTAAAGGGTGGAGCCATTTGCCAACTCGAGGCTTCCTGCAACTTAAGGAAATGTTGCACATGGACAATTAAAATCATATATCAGGAAGCAAAGCTCACCCTATCTTATCAAATTGCACTAATTCTAAAAATAGCTCCAAATATTTAAATTCTGGATTCTAGTTCAGAGTAACATTGAATTCTAGGGATTACACTTGTGGTTCTATTTAATAATCACTAATAACTTTTCAATGCTCATAATGCTGCTGAAATGGATGCAAAACGCTGCTGAAAAAGAACAGCATGACAACCATGGTCTTTTACTTTACAGGAAAATCACTTACAATGCCTATCATAAACTTATAAATAAAACGTAATTCTGTCAAGAAAACAGGGCTGAACAATTTGAGAAGCTGTGGTTTCCACTTACATCTGGCTTGGAATGCTGAAATATCTTCAGAGGAAGCCTCAAGTCTCCCTTAGCCAAGGTCACTAAGTACTCGCGCAGCAGCTTGCTGGCCGCGCCGGGAGAGTGCTTCTCACAGCGATGCAGGAAGGGCACCATCCACTGGTAGGCACTCGTCACATACTTGTCCTCAGAACACTGAAAGCATAATAAGCCAAAACAAACGGAACAGAATTAAGTGCTGCATCTCATCATCTCAGAGAAATCACGATGATGACAACTTGGATAATCAGAGAGCTGTAGAAACACACAGTGGCAGGTCCCCACAGAGAGGGTGCTGCAGAGCTGGCACCCTGGGGAGTAGGCAACTGCAGCACCACGGTGGCTCCGACTTCGGCCAGGAACAGGACCACAGTCCCCAGCAGCCAGGCCCAGCTCTGAAAGACACACATGGCTGCCACTCCTCGACCATGAGGTCCCCAGGGCAGAGAGACCCACCTGGAGGGGCACATGGGGCAAGAAGAAGAGAGGGGCATGGGAGAGAATAAGGAAAGGGGACAGAAAGGCACAGAAAGAGCCAGGCGACCAGAGACAGCAAAGGAGCCAGCTGAGAAAGGCCTCAGTCATGAACAGCCAGAGGTGCCTTCCCTTTCCCCCTTCTTGGTTTTGTTTTGCCCTTCAATATCATCTTCATGGTCCCTGGAATTGCACAATTATGTCTTGGTCGCTGTGACACACGCCTGCACCTCTGCAGAGCAGCTGTGATCACAGCAGCACAAGGCCACTGCAGGGTGCCAGGGTCCAAAGCAAATGACAGTAAGCTAAGTCGGCCCGGGGAGAAAGATGTAGAGAAGAGCAGATGGCGAGGAGAGGGATGCAGGAGGGAAAGAGTGGGAGAGAAAAGGAGAGAGAGGGAGAGAAAGAGAGAGACAGAGACAGAGAGGAGAGCAAGACAGCAGGCGCAAGTGAGAGGCGAGAGCGCAAGCAGGAGAGAGAGTCACGGACAAAGCGCACAAGGGTGGCTGGTGCACTCTGGATCCCTGCACAACTTACCCACGTCATCCGATTGGGAGAAAGTTGAGAAACCATCTCTCAGTTAACCAAGTTCTCAAGCTTGTAGGACATTTCACTCCTGGGTAGGGACGTGTATCAACGAAGGGACACAAAGAACGCTTGAAAGCAAAGCGAACACTCACGCTACTCATGAGTAATCTCAGCTTCTCGATGTCCGTCATTCTCTGGAGCTCCTCCAGGGTCAGGGCTACGTCACAGCCTGCTTCATACACCAGCGTCTCCAGGGTGACCAGGTTGTCACACAGCAGCAGCAGCCCGGGGATCTGCCGCTCCATCCCAAGGCGAATCAGCGACAGCGCGCAGTCCACCTGGAATCAGGGGACAGTGAGTGCCCTGCTCTCATCGACTCCTCACGTCCTCAAGAAAACGCTCCCAGCACAGGGCTAAGCCACAGCCACCTTCTATGGAACTCTACCGCTTACATGCATCCTTTATTACTATGAAACATCAGGGTTCTTTATTAACTACATCACCATCAAACTGTTTCAAAGGTTGAAATCGGAAGAAATAATGGAAGATTCTGATTCTAAGGAGACAACAACCATCTTAAATCCGCAGCACTTTATGTTTTACAGCACAGCTTTGAACATGCTTTATTTAATTCTCACATCACACGAACAGGCAGAACATAACTAGCAGTGAGGATGCAACATTCTTCTTACTATCATTAACCACTCCGATCCTAGAAAGCCTTCCTGTGTGCCTCCCCTGCAGAGCTCCAATCAATATCAGCTGACGAAGTAACAGGTACAGACACGAACAGCTCAACTCAGATGCTTAGACCTCACCAGGAAAAAGCAAAGAATGCTTTTCCTGCTAGACAAGCACACGCATGACTGTCTGTCATCCCAGCACTCTAGGAAGCTGAGGTAGGAGGATCACAAATTCGAGCCCAGCCTAGACAACTCAGCAAGACTTTGCCTCAAATGAAAAATAAAAAGGGCTAAGGGTAGACCTCAGAGTAAAGTCCTGGGTTCAATCCCCAATACTGCAAAATGAATAAAAGGGGGAAAAAAGGATTTTCCTCTAGATGCATACAGTCTGCCAACTGTCCCCGGTTCAGATTTCAATCACTTGCACTGATACATTCTCTCTGCGGCCTCTTCGGGTCAGCTCTCCTGGCCCCGCCTGACAACTACTGATGGAGGTCTGCCATGCGCTAGCGGTGTCTCAGGTGCTGTGATAGAAACTGCCAGCCAGGAAGTCTCTGCCTCCCGAGATCTCACAGGCTCCAGGGAGAGACGACTGCTCCTTCAAGGACAGAAGCAGCTAAGGAGGTTTCCTGGTTCCAGAGAGGGCAGGTGTGGCAGGGCGCGAGGTATCGGAGCCACGGTGGCAGAGGTGTGTCAGGGTGGGGGCTGAAGGTGAGGGAGACAAGGACAGTGGAGCATCACCTTGCCTGACTGCAGTGGGACGCTTCCTCCTAACAGACGACCGCGCTAGCAGAGCACTCTCAGCACAGCCCGCAGTCTACACCAGGCAGCACTCAGGGTGCCACACGTCTTCAGGTTTCGGTAACTGAGATGCCATGGTCGGGACCCACCATTACAGCGTCATTAGGGAGAGCTGCACTGGCCCACTAATTCTCTGTGCTCCGCCTTTCACAGCCTTCACACCCAATGACAATGCCCATTGGCTTTGTTCTATCACCACAATATCACGGGGCTGGAGCTACACAAGGTAGGCGTTTCAGAGTAGCTTTTGTCATGCAGCCACATGCATGTGAGGTGTGTCCCATAATCACTACTGGAATGAGTCACAGGCTATCTGTTCACTTTCCAGTGCAGTACGATCCTGACCCATCTTCAAAATTTTAGGAAGCCAATGAAAAAAGCCTAAAAGGGAAAGTCACCCCGACCAGACCTTGAATGAGACCTCAGAGTACATTCAGCAGTCTCCGCTCCATCACTAACCCCTGTTCTCTGAGATGAAGTGGCTTCCACTTACAAGGCCCTCAGTAGGCAGAGCACCCATCGCTATGAAGCAGATGTCTGTGTTCTCAGCAGCTCTGGGACTGGAACCAACACCACGAGAAAACCAAGGTACCGAGGGAGGCATCAGCCCCAGGGTCCCAGTTTATTAGCAGAAGAGCCAAGATCTGAACCCAGCCACCCTAGGGTCCCACGCACCCTGTTGCTGTGAGCCATGCGGGACTCATGACCTGTGGTTATGGATCTAATCAGGGACAGGACTGCCAGAAACCAGGTGCAGTCCTAGGAAACATCAGGAACAGCTATGAAAAGGATTCCTGAAGAGCAAAACCACAGTCAGCCGAGTCTCCACACCCTCCCAGGCTGAGTGACCTGCAGACACAACCACTGAAGTTAACGCAGTATTATTAAGTGTATTAAAAATACAAAGAAAATCAGAAGCCACAGCATACATGTGAAAAGGATCCTGGATAACTTTTCTTGCATATATTTGCCCAGTAAGATCCAAAGCAACATAAAAGCTCTGAGGCAAAGGATAAACCAATGGAAGTACGAAGAAATTCACCCCTAACTTCACCCCTTGAAGTCACACCCCTAAATGCCGGCAGCACAGTCCGCATCCAGCACCCCACACGGTACCCCCAGTCACAGCGGCAGGAGGCCTCACCTGACCAGCATGGTGCTCGATCTCCTCAGCCCTGCTCTGGTACCAGTCCATCGCCTCTGCCACCGCCAGCTGCACAGTCCGGAACCGCAGCAGCTCAGGCTGGGCGGTGTACAGGAACTCGCCTTCATCCTGCAGGCTCGGCTCCACAACTGCCCTGCAACAGAGCAAACAGTTAACAACCAACTCAAAGGCTACAAAACACGTATGAAACTCAGAGAGAAAGGCAAAGACAGAGAGAGGGACAGAAAGAGACTGCGGCCACACCGTGCTGTCGCCGGGCACCCTCCTCACCATCCCACAAGAAGCAGATGCCTGGGCCGCACGCTACCAACCTGCACTCCACCTCCTCACACCAGTCTTGAGCTCGGTGTTTCCGCTCACACCAAGGAACGATCACCAAGGAGTCACCTCCACGACTTGAATGTAAAAGAAAATAAACAAACATTTGAATATCACATTTCCCAACTTCACAAGAAATATGTAACAGTATCTCCCGGCCCTAAGCACCAAGATTCCCCCATATGGTGCTGTAAGTGGTGCATGACACAGCTTACAGTGACAGCATGTGTGTGTAAAACACCTTACTGCTGATCTCCAATCACAGAAAGGTTCAAACGGCAAAGAAAATCTTCAAAGAAAGTATCTGGCAAAGGATTTAAAATCTGGTATGGCTGTGGGCCCATTTCACACATTTAGAAACATTTACCGAGAGCCTGTACTGCATGAGCTTCACACTGACACGCACAGTCCCTGGCCCAGAACCTCACGGTCCG
The DNA here is from genome assembly GCA_004027455.1 of Hydrochoerus hydrochaeris. Taxonomy (NCBI): domain Eukaryota; kingdom Metazoa; phylum Chordata; class Mammalia; order Rodentia; family Hydrochaeridae; genus Hydrochoerus; species Hydrochoerus hydrochaeris. The sequence goes on along the minus strand of PVLA01013706.1, from coordinate 1,967 downwards.
GAGCGGAACCATCCGACAAACTTCCCCTAGTCACAGAAATGTGTGTCTGTGCCATACCATACACACACGTGTGTGTGCCAGCCACTCGGAGGACACACGAGCTGGGAAAGGAAGCTGTGCCTTGGTTCATTTCAAATGATCAGTGCAAACCCGGAGGACGGGTAATGACTGTGAGGGCTACAAAGCATCATGAAGAGGAAACCAAAAGATCTGAAAGAGGGGAAGACGAGCCCTGATGGATTGGAGCTGGGAGTAAGTGCAAACGAAAGGGGAGGAAAACCCAGCATGTAACCTGGCACAGCAACGCAGCACATCTTCTGGGAGCACCACGGTCTCCAGACTCAGGCTTTCTACCACGCAGGCTCCAAACGCGACCTCACAGGGCCCTTCAGCTCCAACATTCAGGAATCCGGAGGGCAACTGAATCAGTCTGAACTAAGAACGAACACCAAACATCTAGAAACCAACTTTATTGCCTTGTTCTTACAGCTCAGCAGAACATTTTCCCTCATTTTCCTAAGCATCCATGGGGGATTTTCTGAAAATCTATCAACTATTAGGTTATGAAACATGCTTCGCATAAGCATCACTTCATAAACACCCAAATATTATGTCAGCAGAGAGACTGGGCCTCGTGTGAAGGATGACAGGAGGCCACCAGAGGGCTGGAAAGGCCACCTGCAGCCTGGCAGGGCCGTGGCGACTGGTTAATCGACAGCATCGCCCCGCGGTTACGCTGGCTGCAGCAAATCCTCCCAAGACCAGGCTCCCACTACTCCAATAACGTAAGGAGGGCGCTCTGCCGTCCACTGACCTCCTGCTCCTAAGCTAGCGAAGCATGTACTGGGTACAACTCACAGGGCTTTCAGCTCGCGTTTTTGAAATTATGAATCATCTGAAATGATTTAGAATGATTGCCAGAATCACAGTACTTCATTTGTCACCAAATAAAGTAACTTTTATTTTCTTTCATGTCAATAACAAATATTTAATGACAAAGCACTGGACTGAAAAGTAAAATAGGTAACATGTTGATACAACAGTGAGAAAGCTCTCTTCCAACCTAAGAACAAATTAGAACTATGAGTTAAGAACAGGGAAAAAATAAACCTAGCAAGGTATTATGCTTTTTTCTAACTAGAGCAAACACAATTCTTTAAGGTACACAGAATGGTATAAAAATCCCACAAGGTGAGATCTGCATGTTTAATACAGACTATGTACTAGATACAAGAAGTATTGTTGAAATGATTAGTAATGGTATGAGCTTTTCAGCAAAATACATGTAGCTGGAAACTAGAGTCTACAAAGCTGTAAAGCTTTATTATTTTAACAACAGAAATGGGTCAAAAATCCATATTTACAAAAACTCATTAAAAATAAGTTCTGCTCAAAGGCCCACTCTGAAAGATTGAGAATAACATTTTTCTGCAATTTTAAGACACTATACAACTGGTTCACTCCTGAATATCCTGAATAATGTGGCTACCCTCATCGGATTAGCGGTAATGGGTAACAGCAATCCTCACCACAACTGACCTCTCAGCAGGAGCTGGACAAGCACACAGCGCCCGCACCTGGCCGATCTACAGTAGCAGGCAATGTTACCTTCCTCACACAGTGGCGAGGGGACCAGCCCCAGTCACCCTGCCTGCCCCACTCGGCAGGTAAGTGACGGAGCCCTGACCTGAACCCACCTGGTCTGAGTCCCAGGGGAAGGTTCACAGCTTTGCCCAGAGGTATGCAGAGGACCACGCAGCCTGGCCCTTGTCCCAGCACACCCCTCCCTGCTCACAGGAGTAACCTTGGATCTGAGCCCAGTGGGGGGATGTGCTGAGCCTCTCAATGCGGCATGGTCAGCCCTAGAGCGTGCAGGCACCTCTACACATGCAATAGAGGAGCCCCTAAACTACAGCCCTAGAGCGTGCAGGCACCTCTACACACGCATTAGAGGACCCCCTAAACTA
>PVLA01013705.1:0-35173 GCA_004027455.1 Hydrochoerus hydrochaeris | reverse complement strand
CTCCTCCTCCCCATCTCCTCCTCCTCCATCTCCTCCTCCCCATCTCCTCCTCCCCACCGTCCCTCCTCCATCTCTCAGCCTCTCTCTCTCCTGTGTGTCCCATGTGCCCTTCTCGCCCTCCTCTCTTACTCCGCCGTCTCCCTGACTCTGGTCCTTACTGTCGTCTCTGCTGTGTCTTGTGCCCTTTTCCTGTCTCCCCTTCCTCTCCCCCTCGCAGCAGCTGCTCCCTGATAGACTGTTAATGATGATACTGTAAGTGGAAGGCAGGGTCCTGGGGGAGCCCCATGATGTGTGTAATTGGTCTCGGAGGACACACAAGTGCCTAATATTTACACAGCAGCATTAGTCCTTGGGGAGCATTATGTTGCTGGAACCAAGCAGGGAGAGGCGGTGGCAGCACTGGTTTGTACCCCATCCCCTGTCCCCTGTCCCTCCATGCTAGGTCTCCAGTTAATGGAAACTGCAGTGGTTGGTGACACCGGTAGGTGGCTGTGGGTCGTGGGGCCTTTTCGTTTGTGTCTGACTCATGGCTTTGGCAAGAGCCCCCCCAGGAAGGCCAGCACCGATGGGCACCGGGCAGGGACAGCCAGGGCAGCTCCAGGGCGGGTCGGAGGCCCTGGATCCTGTGCTTGAAGGCCGGTGGCTGTGGACTACATGCCTAGGTTTCTGGCCAGCGGCCACTGGGGAGGAGGAGGGCCCCCTGTGCCCAGCCTAGGGGCACAAACCTCCCTCATAGCTCCAGCCCACCCCTCAGCCCCTCCTCTGGGTATGGCAGGGAGGCAGGACAGGCTGGACTCACTCACTCATGGTGAGGCCTTCTTGGGGTGCAGGGCAGATGTAGTGGCAGGGTCTTGGCCTGGGAATTGGGGAGGCTGAGCGGGAGGACCCTCTCCTGGGGCTGCTGCCAGCCCAACATGGGCTGCTCACCAGGGTGGCCCTACAGAAGTGACAGTTCTCCGGGGCGGAGCTCCAGGCCCCCTGCCAGGGCACAGGATGGCATCCAGGGCTGGCGATCCATTCTAGGGGGCCCATGGGACTGGGCTTCTCAGGGCACGGGAGCCTGCTTCTGTCCCCCACGAGCGCAGGCCTCCAGCTGGTCTTGCGACTGGCCCAGGGGTGTTGAATGCCTTCTCTCTGTGTGTCACCAAAAGTCCCTGTCACTGTAGCCCCACAGGCTGGAGGACCCAACACAGTACCAGCTGGGACCCCCACACTCACAAACCTCGTGCCTCAGTTTCCTCTGCGATGGGGCAGGGATAAGAACGGCTGCTGCCCATCGGACTCCACCCCTGTTGCAGGCTCTGTGTGTCCATCTCTCCTTCCACTGGTGTCCACCCCCAAGGCTGAGTGAGCCCTGGCTGCGGCCCAGGAAGAGAACCCTGCTCTCCTGACTGTGTCCAGGAGAGAGAGGGCCAGCGCTTCCTTTCGAGTGGCTCAGGGACTTCCTGGGGACCCAGAGTGTACCCTGAGGCCCGCCGGCAGCCTCCAGGGTGAGACTTGCACGGCCTGGCTTCTCCTTCCACATTGAGACGAAACCCGCCCCCCGGCCTGCAGAGAAGCCCCGTCAGACCAGCGTTGTGTCTCTTACCAGAACAGTATGTGCTCGCTCCTGCTGATGTGTATATTCCGAGAATACCCAGCGTACAGACGCGGCACTTGGTAAGTGCTATTTTAAGTGCCGTTTCCCCCCAGCAGCCTCACTGAGCTACAGTCTGTGTAGCGTGGAGCCGCCCTCGCGGGGGAGCGCGTGCTCCGGAGTGTTCAGGAGCCGGCAGGTGCCCGGCGGGCTGCGCCGCGCTCCGCCCGGATCCACTCTCCGCCCCGGGTCCATCCACACTGGGACCGCTCCTCGTAAGGGGCCTCGGCGTCTGGCTGGTCTCACGAGGCTGCATGCCATCGGGGTTCGTCGCACCGAAGGAGGCTGCTGCTCCCCTTTTCATAGCTGCTGTCCCAGCACAGGACCTGCCTCAGGCGGCTTATGGCCAGTGTACACTGGGCTGCTTCTGCTGCGAGCTGTGGGCACCCCGGAGGTACCCTGGGGCAGCCACGGGTGCTGCCTCCTGGGCCTGGGCTTCATGATGTGGCCCTGCTGTGTCCTCAGGGAGCCAGGTTTGAAGTGGCCCTGTAGTAGCAGCTTCTCCAGCCACGCCAGGCCCTGCCTCTGTGTCTCTCTCTGGTCCTCTAGAGATGCCTCAGAGGCCATGCAACCTGTGCTTTGGGGGAAGGACTCTGGTCTGTTTCACCTGCTGCCATGTCTCAGTCCTGGGTGCAGCAGTGGCTCAGGGTCGTGCTTCGGAGCCTGCCTGAGTGACAGCCTGTGGCCAGCCCTCTGCCCGCCTTGGGGTCCTTCTGCACGACAGGGTCACAGGGCTGGGCTCCTGCCTGCTGGCTCAGTAGGAGACGGACCTAGCAGGTGACCAGTCCCAGGTTGCCCAGCTGGGGAGCCACAGAGCAAAAGACAGCCAGAGGCCAGCAGTGTGACCTGGGGCGGGACAGGCTGTCCTTACGGGTGCTCTGGGCCAGCCTGCTGATGGCCTACACCTGACCCTGGAATCAGACAGCCACTCTAAAGCCTGGCCCTCCTGGCTGGGTCTACATGGAGGCCTGGGGGGCAGAGTGGCTGCCCAGTGCCCATGCTGAGCCACCTTCAGTCTAGTTGCCACCTCCCACCATCTCTGAGGCTGTTCCCAGCCCTCTGGGTGACCAGAGCCCGCCCCCCAACCCTGGGAACCCCTGAGTCAGGTCTTCATGCTCGGGAAGCAACTGTAGCAGGCTGCACTTAGAGGTGAGGATACCCAGGCCCAGAGACTGTCCCCCACCTAGCCACACACAGGTCCACCCTGCACTATGCACTGGTTTAAGGGGACACACCCTGACTCTCAGCTCCCTGTGGGTGCCCTCATACCCGCCTGGATTGACAGTCTTGGGTCTGTCCCATGTCCCTGGCTGGAAGTGCCCCGGAAGTCCCCTTATGGAGGGAGACGTGCTGGCCAGCAAGGCTCATGGTGGCCAGTGGGCGCTGCTGGTTGGGGAACTGCTCTGCTGCTTGAGTGCTCTGTCACACAGCGCCTGTCCACCTCCACTCCGGTGACAGAAGCCCGCTTGTGCGGCGAGGTGGGCACAGGCGAGTCACCCACGCTATGTGCCTGGGCAGGCTACGGCCCGGCACCCTTGGGGTGTCATCCAGGGCCTGCCTCGCCCGGCTCTGCTGCAGGCCCTGGGAGGGACAGATGCTCACGCTCTGGGGGCGAGCCTGGCAGCAGGTGTGGGAGAGCCCATGGTGCCACGCACAGGGAGAGCATATGCTGCCTGGGGAGCCCGGCCCACGGGGCGCCACATGGCAGGGAGGGCTCCCGGGAGGGGCACTCCTGTGCCCTCTGCCATGGATGCCCTGTCTCCTGGGCATCTTCCTGTGTCCCTGGGAGTGGGGTGGTCACTACAGTCCCCACTGGATCTCTGCCGCCCCGTCTTTCCTCAGCACCTGCTGTCTCTGGTCATGGAGAGCTCACTGTACCCCGTGGTTTAAGGTGCCACACAGGGATGCCACGGGGGCTGGAGGAAGGGTGCCTGGGGCTCCGGTCCTAGCCTCTGCGCTCCGTGCAGGGCAGGCACAGAGACGGCTGCCTGGCCCGAGCTGTACAGCTAGAAGCAGCAGGGCTCACCCGGCAGCAGCGGCTGGATCCCTGGAGAGCGCACCCCTGGCCTCAGGGGTCCCCAGGCGCCCTCCATGCATGGCACCCAAGCTGTCCCCAGCCTGTGCGGACCCAGCATGACCAGTCTTGGCACCCCTTCGCAGTCTGCTGCATGGTACTCCCGCCTACCCTGTGATGCCCCATGGGGAGGTTCCTGAGCCCCCACTGTGCTGTGTGGGGACGAGCGTCACAGGCCAAGCCAGGCTCCAATCTTGGGTGTAGCAGCTCCCGGGGCCTGGAGGACGTCTCAAGGCCACCCCTTCCCCACCCTCCCCGAGTGGCCGTTCTGATCCGCCACACTGGTGACAGGGACCATCTCGTTCCTAGGACAGCTGGGCACAGAGAAAATGGGAAAGCCTGACGGTCCCCATGCCACGGCCATGCCCAGTACCGTCCCGGGTTCCTGCCCCACCCCGAAGCGCCCTTCTGCTGCTCGGGTGCGGAGCAGATGGGCAGGAGCAGGTGGGGTGGTGCAGCTGGCACTGCCCACTTCCGGGCCCCTGCAGTGGTGGGCGGGTGTGAAGAACGGGGTGGAGGCCGTGGCAGAGGCCCAGCCCACTGTTGCTGTCACCTGCTCGGCCCTCGGAGCTTCTTCCCTGGAGACCAGGGAGCCACCGCTGGGACCCAGCCCTCTCTCTTGGCCTCCGTTTCCCCATCTGTAAAGTGGGCTCACGGCACGTCAGTGCTGCTCTGCAATCCTGTGTGACCCTGGCAGGTCCCTGCCCTCTCTGTGTCTCCATTCTCAGCTGTGAGGTAGAGCATGGTGCTGACCTCCTTCTCCTGGCCGGGGCCGCGAGGTGTCCACCCTGGGGAAGCGCACAGGCCATGGGTGCCAGGAGGGGTGAGTGGCACAGCAGGGACCCAGGCAACTCTGGGGTGCGGGGCTGACACTTTGAGTTCCAGGCAGGGCCTGCCGTGTGCTGCCGCTGTTCCCGCCCACCCGTGTCAGCCTGCAGCCTGGCCTGTGCACTTGGGTGTGCTGTGGCCCCCACACCACTATCCCTCCCTCCCTCGCCGACTGCTGGGCTACCCCAAAGCTGCTGCCCAGATGCAGCCCTGTCACTGGGCTGCCCCAGCTTCTGCCTTTGGTAAAGACTCCAGCCTGGGGTGGGCAGTGGGGGCTGGGCGGAGCTGTTCTGCTTTATCTCATGGGCAGCAGGCTGGGCCCCGGGCAGGGGCCAGTGTTTCTCATGCATGTGTGAGTTGATTTATAAAAGGACCCGAGACCCGGGAAACAAAGTCCCATTTTGTTGAGCGTCTTATCTACTGCAGGAAGAGGCCCAGCTGAAACTGGTTTCTCTGGGATGTCAGCTCTTGTCCCGCTGGCCTCAGTTTACTCCTGTGCACAGATGGGAGGGGGGATCCCATAGGCTGGAGGAGCCCGGGGCTGTACAGGACTGGACTTAGTTCTCCCCTTTGCCCAGGAACTGTGGGCATCGGTTTCATCAGTAGAGTGGGCAGAATCACTGCCGGCCAGAGTGAGGATCTTAGGGCCATTTGGGAGACCTGGGGGGGCTTGGACAGAGGCCACCCAGGCCTGTTAGGGGCCAGCGGCAGCAGGAGGGTGGAACCAGGCGGGCTGAGCTTAGTCTGAGCCCAGGATGGCAGAAAAATGCCCTGTTGGGTCCTGCCACCTAGCACGAGGTCCCTGGTCCCTGGTCCCTGCTGCAGGAGCCTAGGGAGCCCCTGCAGGCTTTGGAGTCACTTTCCTGGCTTGAAGTTTAGTCCCTGGAGGTATCAACTGTATTCAGCACCCCACGACTGCCCTGCCAGGTCACCGCCCTCCCCAGGAAGGTCACACAGCTCCCCGCACACACGTGTGGGGCCTGCAAGGGGACGGCAGGTGCACTGCCCCGTGGGAGCCCGCTTTGTTCCAGCCCCGCCTGTCAGCCTCAGGGTGGTTGCCATGACGACCTCCTGGCTGGCCCACTGTTCCCCCTTCTCTGGGCCATGGCCACTTTTGAGAGGCCAGGGTTGCAGGCTGCCCAAGGGGCCTCGCCCTGGAGCCCAGGGCTGGGGGCCTGCACCCCAGGGCTCTGGGGTCTCCAAGATGATGGCCAGCTGAGTGTGTGACCCCACTGGCCGCCTTGCTGTGCCCTACTGTGTGCTCCAGGAGCCTAAAGACTCTGCTTCCTGTGTGAGAACAAAGGTCTAGGCGCACCCTGGCGGGGTGGTGGGAATAAAGCCCAGCCGCAGTGGTCCTGGGGTTGGGAGACCCCGTGGTTGGCCTGCTCCACCCCGGGGGCCCAGAGAGGGTGAGGGCCAGCACAGGGGCTTGCTCTTGGTCGGGGTTACTCTTGGGGTTCTCACCGTGCATGGAGAGCTGGGGAGTTGGGAAGACAGCAGTGACCATCCTGTGTGGGGGACACAGGAGGATGACTGGGCCCCCTGCACTCCTGCAGCCAGGGCTCCTTCTGCTGGGCCTTTGTGGGAAGGGAGCCCAGAAGATGGCCTGACCCTTGGCACTGACCATCTGCCAGGCCGGCAGCTCGGGCTGGGCCAGCCACAGGCCCTCCTGACCTTGGTCAGTTCTGCTCCCAAGTGGCCTTCATCCCACTGTCCCTGATGTGGTCGGGTAAACTCTGGCTTCTCCAGCAGAAGTGGGTTTTCTCAGCAACAGGATCACCTGCAATGCCCGTGGGGTCCCCTACTGGGCATGGGCTGCACTGCCCTGTCCTGTACAGTGAGCAGCAGTGGGGGTGTGGCATGAGGCCTGTCTCCACGGGCCACAGGGGTACACCTGCGACCCCAGCCTGGCTGTGGGGAGAGGGACACATGGAGGGTGAGGCGGGGTGCACTGCGGAGGGCAGCAGCAGAAGGGCGATCCGAGAGGCGCCCCGTCCAGGAGCCGCTGTGCCCCCACTTTGCAGATGGGCACCCGGGCAGGCAAGTGGCTCGCAGTGTGGTGGGTGGGCAGCTGCCAGTGTCCAGGCAGCTGCTGCCCCGCACCCAGGGCCCCGAGCCAGCCACTCAGCTCTCTAGAATTACTCTTCAGCAGCACAGCGTCTGCCTGGCAAGTGCAAGGTCCTGAGTTCAATCCCCGGCACAAAAAACAAAACAAAACACAAAAAGCATCACCCCTTCCTGGAGGTGTTGATGACGAGTTATATTTTCAGAGGTTTTAATTCTTGCCTTTCCTGGGCGCTCAGAGGCAGGCAGGCGATCTGCTTCCCCTCGTTAGCAGGCCTCCTGGGAACATGTTTCCTTTCATCGGTGACGGTGACGGTGACGGTGACGAGAGGTGGCAGAGGGTGATGGTGGCGAGATTGGCGGGACGGCCGCACAGGCCTTGCTCCTGACAGCTCATTAGCTCGCGTCTGCGCAGGGCCGCCACTCCGTGGCCCTGTGGGGACTGGGGCTCAGGCTGGCCAGGCCCTCCCTCTGGGCCTGCTGCTCGGTCAGGAGCTGAGACCAGAGCAGGGGCCCAAAGCCGCTTGTGTCCCTGGTGCGTCCACTGTGGTCCCAGCACTCAGCAGGTTGAGGCAGGAGGGTATCTTGGGTCCAAGAGTTCAAGACCAGCCTGGGAACTCTTGGCCCCTTGCCAGGCTTCACAGCGTGTTCCTGGGCAGTTGTGAGGGCAGCATCCTCGTGCTGTGCTCTGGCCCTGACCACCCCCAGATCTGTCCTGCAGAAGGCTCCCGGCTGTCCCAGGAGCGCTGTCCAGCTCGAGGGGACCGGGCTCCTTGTGCCCGAGGTAAGGCCCACTGGACCCCCGTCCACCCACATGGATCCCGGGCCAGCTGCCTGCAGCACCACTTCCCACCTCCTGGTCAGCACCTCCCACCTCCTGGTCAGCACCTCCCACCTCCTGGTCAGCAGCCACCGTGCGCTGGGTCTCCTCAGCCGCCAGTCCCTGAGGGAAGCAGAGGGACCAGCCTGGGGTGGAGGGAGGCCAAGAGGGGTTGGCGTCTGGGCTAGGAAGCTTTTAGAAAATTCATGGGTCCACATACTTTATATGGTTTTATTTTACTTTATTTTATTTTATTTTTGTTTTTTTGAGATAGGATCTTGCTATATAGCCCAGGCTGGCCACCAACTTTCAGCAATCTTCCTGCCTCAGCCTCCTGAGCACTAGGATTATAGGTGTGCAGTACCACACCTGGCTCCATCCCCTCATCTTTTGTCACTTTGGGGCACATGGAGCACCCCCACACTCGGACCTTGGCCCTGGGCTCTCCTGGAAGCCCTGGAACCTCAGTCACCCCAGTGGGGCTGGAGGGGTGGCCTCTCCCCTTCCTTGAGCCCCACCTAGCATGCAGGACCAGGGAGAAGGACATGAAGTGACTGTGACCTGTAGGACCCAGAGGGGCCGTACAGTGTCCTGGCTCCTGCAGTGTGTGCTGTGTGGTACCCAGCAAGTGACTAGCTGCTCTGTGCCTCAGTTTCTTGCCTGCCCCCCAGGAAGGAGCAGAGGCCTTGCGAGGACTTGTGTGTGGGAGGGGTGACCGGCACGCTGGGCATGCGGGGCCCGGGGCGGAGCCATGCTGTCCTCATGGCCAGCGGCACCAGCTGCAGCTGAGTCGGCTCAGTGACCACGCCTGGTCCAGGCCAGGTGGCCACGTCCTCTGCAGTGGCTGCGCCATCCGGAAGGACCGCATGGGAGAAACTCAGGCCTGTGGCGGGCATGTACCAAATGTGGAGTGCTTGGAGCACCCCCTGGGGCAGCGACAAAGCCAAGCGTGTCCCTGGATGCTGTTGGGGCCATGAATGTGGACTGGGGACCCACACAGCACAGGAGTCCAGCTGCGTGTCCTGGCCGGCTGTGCCGGTGAGGCCCTGTCACCTGCGTCTGTTCCCTGGGACTGGGCGCCCCCCGTCCCTGTCCGTCACTCTCTCGGGTGGCAAGGCCAGCCCCTGGGTGTGTGTGGCTGGCTGTCACCTCAGTAGCTGTCCCAGGCGGGAGGATGGGGCTGGCACGGAGCTGGGCTGCCCTCCCTCGGGCCCTGGTGACCCCTGGGGAGAGAAGTGGTGGAAGGGGTGGGTGGAGATGGGCCCTGGCGGACGCCGTGTCCCATCCCCAGTGTGGAGGGCAAGGCTTGGTCCCACCTCACCCCTGCCCTCGGCACTGCCCTCACTGCAGGCCCGGCCCTGAGCAGCTGGCTCCTTCCCGCCTCGCAGACCCGGCCTGGAGCAGGGGCTGTGTCTCCTGCTCAGCTAATTATGTGGAAAATTGGAAGAAATTGCAGCGGCTCAGTGGGAAATGAGGTCAGGGCTGAAGGTTATCAGGGCGGCAGCGGCGAGGCTCCCCTAGGACTTGGCCTCACCAGGCAACGCCACCAGGGCCCCACCCTTGTGCCCCCCAGCTCCCCAGAACTCAGGAGCCCCTCCCCCTCACTCCCCTCCCGGGGGTCCGAGGGGAGGCAGAGGGGCAGCAACAAAGCCCAGCTCTCAGTCCACCCCTGCTGGCTTGGTCAGCACTCGGTGGACAGGATCTTTACTGTGTACATTTCCAGCCACACTGACCTTTCCTTGTCCTCGAAACACACCCCTGCTGCTTGTCACCTCATCTAGTGTCCTTTGCCTGGATGACTCCTGTTCATCCTGCAGAACCCACCACCAGTGGCCCATCCTGACACGTGACTCTACTGACACGTGCTTGGTGTGTAAAAGGCAGCAGGGTGTCACTGTTACCCAGGTCAAGGACTCTGGAGCTGGCGCCTGATGCAGAGCTCCACAGGCTCCCTTTGGGCTCAGTCATGGCTCAGAGCCTCTGTTTCTTTATCTGTAGAATGGGGCTCTCAGAAGCACTCGCAGGGCAGCTGTGGTCAGGATTATGTGACTCACAGGAAGTTGGGGTGGGGCCCACTGCCCCTGACCCCCCTCTGCCTGTGTGCTTGGGCAGGACCCAGAGGGCGTCAGGGCACAGTGAGAACTCAGTGGGTATCACAGCGCAGTGCTGCTGTGTGCATGGCTGCAGTTGTGGGGCAGGTGACCATGGTGGCCTTGGCCACCCTGCAGTGACCACGCCCCACCTCTTGCAGCCCCTCCTCACCCCTCGCCCTGTCCTGTGGTGTCTGAGCACAGGTCCCTGAGCAGCTGGGCCACACACGTGTGGCCTTGACCTGAGCAACTGCTGGCCAGCTGTGTCCCTGCTGCTGTGGTGGCTGTCCCAGGGCTGGGACTGGGCATCCCTCACGGCAGACCTGGTGGGACATGTCCCGGGAGACCTTTGGGTCAGGGCCTCGAATGGTGGACTCCGCGCCCCTGCTGCCACTTTGCAGCTGAGTGGACACAGGATCGCACACTGGGGACCTTCAGGGACTGCAACTGGGGGGTGACGCTGTGGGCAGGGCGCTCGAGACGTCTCCTGGCCAAGGCTCTGGGTGCATAGGAGGGCGAGGCCTCCCATTCATGGTGGATGGCAGGGCTGGGCCCACAGGAGCCTGGCCATGGGTCCTGGTGGACCTGCTTTTCAAGCTGGGGACAAGAAGCAGTGCTCACCTCCTGCTGTGATGCACATCTCCTGCATCCTTCCACTGAGGTGGCCTCACTGGCTGGCCTCACGCAGGAGGGAGGCAGGGGAGGTGGCTCAGCTTCCAGACCCTGGCGGGCTGTCCCGGGTCAGCCTGGGGAGCAAGTGTGCCATGAGTGTGCACAGGTGTGTGCATTTGTATGTGTGCCTGTGTTAGCACATCTGCACGTGCTTTGAGCGTGTACGTGTGTATATGCACGTGTGTATATGCACGTGTCTGCGTGACTTATTCTCACCCATGTGGACTTTGGAGGTGACATACTCATGCCTGGTGCAGGGCACCATGTCACACTGCCTGGCCAGGGACCCTCCTGGCTGCAGGCTCACTGGACTCTGTCCCCTGGGGGAATGCTGCCATGTCCCACGGAGAGAGGCAGACTAGAGGGGTGCATCTGAGGCCTTTGGCAGTCACGTGCCCGTCTTCCAGACAGTCTCAGAGGAGGCAGGCGACGCACGCAGCACCCTCCGCGCCTTTCCTCCCACGCTGCCGCTCTGCCCTCCCCCGACTGCTGGATGCTCACTGGTGACCTCAGACTCCCGGGGGACCCAGCATGAACCCCGGCTCTCCCAGCATGAAGCACTCTGTTCAGACCGAGGCCGTGACCCAGCGAGTGCCACTCCCCACCTGAGGATGAGCGATCCCCTTGTGGTGTCCCCTATGTCCTCCGGCTGTGGCACCTCCGGGGCTCCTGCCCTCTGCCCTGTGGCTGTGGGGGACACAGCCCCGCCAGCACTGGGCACCACCGGCTTCAGCACAGGGCACTCAAGACCCTTTGCAAGCATTTTCTGGTCCTGGAATCCCTTAGGGCAGCTGGGCAGGCCACACGGTCCGTCCAGCTGTCGGGTGTGGGGCTGGTGCTGCCGTCAGCAGCGGCTTTGCCAGTGCTCATCCTGCACGGCCTTGAAGGAAACAGGACAGGGAGGAAGGACATTTAATAATGCTCCGAGGCCTCTGTGCCAGCCGGAGAGTGTCACCCCGGGCTGCATCTGCCGGCCCGGAAGGTGCGCTTTGTAAATGCACCTGTCTGGCCACCCGGCTGCCCATCTTATCACTGGGGACGTGCAGTGGGGTGGCTGGGCCCTGCGTGGTGGGTGGGCCTGGCTGGGGCCCTGGCAGGCTCCGCCCAGGTTGTGTCCAGGAGAGCAGCAGCCTGGCCCAGGAGGTGACAGCCACAGAGCAGGCGCTGGTGTGACACTGGCTGCCCCTTTCTCAGGCCTCGCCCAGCTCCCCATTTGGCCCCTTCACCCTGTTCCTCTTGGACTGTGCCGGGAGGACTCGGGGCCTGGCGCTGTGCACAACTGTGCCTTGGGGATCCCGACTTTGGGAGAAATTAAAGGAATTGCAAACTAGGTGTGACGGGACACATCGGTGAAACACATCTGTGATATCAGCCATGGGTCTGAGGCAGGAGGGTCGCAAGTTCAGGCCCAGCCTGGGCAACTTGGTGAGATCCTGTCTCAGAAACACTTTTTAACAAGGGTTGGGGATGTAGCTCCGTCCGAAAGCCTCAGGTGGTCAGAAAGCCCCAGGTTCAGTCCATAGCAGGGGAGGAAAGCCCTCACCCTGCCTGGTTTCCTCATTAGGGAGCTCCACAGACAGGCTGTGCTTAGGGCAGGTGGAGGCCTGAGGTCAAGGCTCTGCCTGGGGGACCAGGAGCCCCGGACCAGGCGGAGGTGGCGCTGCCCACACTGTGAATGTACCAAATGCCTCCAGACCTGGGCCTCCAGTCACGGCACAGGGCTTCCCAGGTGGACCCGGCTGACCCAGAGAGCTGAGCCAGGAGCAGGGTGCTAAACCCAGCGCCCCCAGCAGGTGGCGCCCTCGGCCCGGGCAGAGGGGCGAGGCCTCAGGCCTGCAGCCCTGGTGGCTGCCATGCCCTCCGCGGCTGGTGTCTTCCTGCGTGGGTCAGAGGGGCGCTGCTCCCTGGGTCTCTGCACTCTGGCTGTGGGTGGCTAGTCACATGGTGTATAGCCCGGCCAGATGAGGGGCTCCTGAATGCTCCGTTCCTGGTGGAGGGCCCCCCTCACTTAGCAGAAATGGAAACTGAGGCCCAGAGGGGTCAAGTGACTGGCCTGAGTTTGCACAGCTGGACAGGTGAGGCCAGGCTGGGTGCCTCCACCCTGTGGGATGACACAGGGGCTTCTGGCCACTGGCAGCTCTGGCCAGGCGCTTGCCATGTGCGTGGTTCCAACGCCCCCATGCATTTCTTCACGGAATCTCTGGGTCTGGCGCGGTTTGAGCGGGGAAACAGAGGCATGAGACACCCCAGGACTGTCAGAGCTGGGAGATGCCAGCAGAGTCCGAGGGCTGTGTTTCTCCTTGTGGCCCTGAGCAGACCCTGGGCTTCCAGCCACTGGGCATCTCCCTTGGGCCTCCACTTTGGGGTGTCCCCCCCCCAGGTCCCCAGGTGCTTCCTTGCTGGCATCCCCCACTTGCAGTGACCCTGTGAGACTGAGGCGAAGGTGCTGGCCAAGGTCAAAGGCCTGGGTGAGCCACCCTCCTGCAGGCTTGGGCACGTGTCCTCTGCCCTCGAGCCTCCCCCTGTGCTGATGGGGACCCATGGGCCGGGTGGTGGCCCCGGCTCCCAGAGCCCTCTGAGTGCCTTGTTTCTATGCTGCTTTCCCTGAAGCTGCCGTTCTTTCTTCTTTTTTTGAGACAGGGTCTTCCTGCGCAGCCCAGGCTGGCCTCAAACTCATGGTGATCCTCCTGCCTCAGCCTCCAAGTACTGGAATTACAGGCTGCACCACCACACCCCACTTCGCTGTAGCTCTCAAGAAAGAGGTCATTGTAGTTATGAAGAAGATTTTCTTTAAAACAGTGGCCAGGTCACCTGTGGTCTCCTCTTGGGCCCCAAATTCCGTCTTTGCATTTTTACCCCCAATTTTTTAGGTTTTTAAAAATTGCAAATGATTCAGACCGTAAGTGCTGTTGGGGAGTGATGGGGGTCTCGTTTGTCCCCCATCCTGCAGCCTCAGAAAGAGCACTTTGGCAGCAGCGGGGCGAGGAGCCCAGGCTGGGAGGCCATGCTTTCGAGTCTCTCCCTGGGCCTCTGCTCCATCCTGAGCGTTTCTCCCTCAGACCTGGACCCAGCAGCACTGGCCAGCCGGCGCCGAGGTGGATGGGACAACTGTGGAAATCACAGTGCTCTCCTGGGACCACAGCCCGTCCTTGGAGGACACTGGCCTGTCCCTCTTAGGAAACTGGGCAGAGAGTGTCAGAGGGGACAGGTGACAGGGAGCTGGTCTGGTGCTCCTTAGCTCACAGCCAAGATGGGTTGTCAAGGCCAAATTTTAACAAGCTGTTTGTTTTGCTGAACGGAAGATCGAACCCAGGACCTTCACTCTGAGCTCCATCTACAGCCGTTAATTTGCACGGGATGGGTGAAACTTGGGATCCTCCTGCCTCAGCCTTCCAGAGTGCTGGGATCACAGGTGTGTGCCATGCACCCAGCTGGCACCAGCTCTTCTCTGGCAGGGTTTGCTCCACTGTGGGCTGGCAGATTTCACCAGGTGAGCGGCCTTGTACGTAGCCATGCCAGGGGCCTCCTGTCGCACTCACGGGCGGCCCTGTGAAGCTGGCCAGGGCACAGTTCATCCTGGCCTGGATGGGGAAGTGGGGACACCTACCCTAACCCTACCCGCCAGGCTAGGCTAGCTAGGCTCACAGCCTCACAGCCGCGGCAGCTCAAAGTGCTCCCAGCCCCAGGTTAATTAACCCTCCGGGCCCCTGCCAAGGAGATAATTATTACTCACATCTCCTCCGTGGGTGGTTATGCTGGGCCCGTGGGGTGGGCCGAGCACTTTAAGCAGCAGCAGGGAAGGGGCATCATGCCCGCACCCAGGCTGACCGCCTCGTAATTAGCTGGGCTGCTGTTCGCCAGCTACTTGGGTTTTTTGTTTTGTTTTGTTTTGGGTTTTTTGACAGGGTTTTGCTGTTACAAGGCCGGCCTTGGACTCAGGCGAGCCTCCCTCCTCATCTTCCTGCGTGCCGGGATTACAAACACGTGCCGTCCCCACACCTGGCCCCAGCTACTTTTGGGGCTCTGTGTTCATTCTTTTCTTTTTAAATGAACATACAACATCCCCCTCCCCCCAAACCCTAGAAGGTCATACATTTCCAACTCCCTCCAGCCTGGTTCAGGAGGCTGAGGCAGGAAGATGGCAAATGCAGGGCCAGCAGGAGCCAGTTAGTGAGTTCAAGACTGGCCTGGTCGACAAGTGAGGGCTTGTTGAGAAGACCCAGATCAACAGAGCCAGAGACTGGGCTTCGTGTCCACGGTCAGCCCATCTCCGGCTCTGAGTGGCATCCAGTTTTGGGGAAGGAGTGTGGGTCTCTTGTCGCCTGGCCCTTCTGAGTCACCTGGATTCCAGTGGGGGCCGTGACCATGCATGGAGGGCAGGGTGGCGGTGACCTTCTGGGCTCCTGCCCTGGGCACAGCCTCCTGCAGTGCAACCTCAGGGTGCTGTTGGCTACAGGAAGCCACAGCCCAGAGAGTGGAGCGGTGTTCCTGGGGCGGCCGGGGCCATCCTGTCCCCAAGCCTCGAGAGCTCAGGGTATCGGCACCCCACACTGCAGACAGAGGAAGAAACTGAGGCCCACCTGGGGTCCCCTGGCCGCCCGTCTTCCTCCAGCCTCCCACTGGTGCCCTCCAGCCCCGTGAGCGGCGGGTGAGGAAGTGGCGCCCAGGGGGACTGCCCCGCCCGTGACAGAGGCCAGCTGTGCCCAGAGCAGCCCCGAAGGTCGGATGCCGGGAGCTGGCGAATCCGCCCAGCGGGGTGCACGTTAGCTGTCACTGCCGGGTGACTCGCGGCGTGTAATCACAGCGTGTGCGGGGACAAAGAACATGACAGCAGAAAGGATCAGACAGAGAGGAGGCGGGGAGAGCGGGCTGGCGGGGGCAGCCACGTCTGCTCGGAGCCCAGGTGAGACCTGGCTCCCGACACCTGGGCTGCGGTGATCACAGCACAAAGCCGCGGCTTTCAGAGCCACCAATTAAGAGATTGGCTGGGTATGGACTGCGGCTGGAGGTGCCAGAAGCCACTAAGTGGGTATTAGGCTCCAGCTGCTGCAGCGCCGAGGGCACAGGGCGGCTGATCCCCGTGGGGTGCACGGGCGGGGTGGCCGAGGGAGCTGGCAAAGCCTCAGGCCTGGCAATGGCCCCTGCCCAGGATCGCCTGCCCTGCACCTTCCTGTCCAAGGCAGAGCTGTAAGAGCAAACCAGTGCTGGCGACGGAGGATCCCTGCTCTGTAAACGGTGTGTGTGGTGCTGGGACAGCCCAGGGCGCCGTACCCTGCGCTCCGCCGCTGGCGCCTCTCATTTATTTTGAATCAAAGTCTTGCTGTGTTGCCCAGGCAGGATTAGAATTTGCGATTCTCCTGCCTCAGCCTCCCTCCAGGCTGGGGTGACAGGCGTACACCATAGCAGGGAAAGTTACCCTTTGCAGACAGCCTGTTACAGTCATTTCCGGTGAGAATCACCCTGGGCGGCACAGTCAGGGCCAGGATGAGGGTGGGGACAGTCCATGCCCTCCTCCCAGATACCTCATAATCCGCAGGGGAAGTCAGTGGCCCCAGTCCAGCCGGATGCCACAAACACCAGATGGGAGGTATTAGTGTCGCCAGGGTGCTGGGGCCGGGTGTGGGGCTGGGAGCCAGGCCCCTTATCTCCAGCCGCCTTGGGGTACACAGGCGGCTGGAACCCTTCACCCTGGTCCTCTGCCTGCTGCGGGGAGGTGGTCAGCCCCTCAGGCTCTGGGCCACCGCCCTCAGGGACCAAGTCCTGAGCTGGGACAGCGGGGTCTGTGGCTGCTTCCCATGCGGTCTGGTGGCCGGTCCACGTGTTGGCGCTGGTGCCCGGTGTCCTCGCCAAGTGACTCACTCGGGATGGGAACGTTTATTTGAGGAATGTGATAATGTTCCTCGGAACCTAGCAGGAGGCGTTGCGGTCTGCGGGTGCAGCCCCGCCCCGAGCCCCGGGCTGCTATTGCTTTACGCGCTGCGGCCAGGGGGCTGGACCATCCAGCCCGAAGGTGGCTTCCTCCGCTCCGGACTGCCCAGCAGCTGTTGCTGCGCTGGACTGAACAGCCCTGCCTTTGTCACAGCTGGGACCAGGCCCGTGTGGGCAGGGTTGTGTGGAGCTCCCGGCATGCCAGGGCGGCCGGTGCCACGGTTTGCCCATCTGGGGGTCTCATTGCTGACAGCTTGTGGGGCTGGAGGCTCCCCGGGAAAATGGGAGATCGGGGGACCAGGCATCTGCTCCGTGTGGCCGGGCAGCACAGGGTCAGGCGCTGTGTTGTGGTCAGCGGGGTGTGGGGCCGGGGGGCCTGGAGATCTGCGGCTGGGAATGTGCCCCGCGCCCCCCAAACCTGCCTGGGCCGTGCCTTGGCCTCCCTGCGTCGCAGGTGGGGTGCGAGCTGGCGGTGGCAGATGAGCCTTCCACCGCAGTGTCACCGAGAGCTCTGGCTCATGCGAGGGACCAGCTGGAGGCAAGTGCGGGTCTGTGTGAGACAGATGGCCCTGTTGGATTTGGCTCCCGGAAATCGTGCAAGACACGCGGGGCTTGGCGGGACTCCACAGCTGCGCCACTCGGGTGGCCCAGAGCAGGCAGGCTGGGGTCTCACTGCCTGCCCGCCACCCGTCCAGGGAATGTGGGGCCTCTTGGAAGACCCCAGAGCTCAGGGACGCTCACATTCATTCATACAGTGACCAAGGCCCTCAGGACCCAGTGCTGCCACCTCTGTATCCTCTTCCTGCACCCAGCGGGCCATCTTGATGCTCCTTCATGGATCACACCCTCAGCTGCCCCAGGACCTTTGCACTCACCATGCCTGCTGTTCTGGAGGCTCTTGATGGCCACATTGCCTGCCCGTCCCTCATTCCTTCAGTCCCCCCCATGCCTGCTGTTCTGGAGGCTCTTGATGGCCACATTGCCTGCCCGTCCCTCATTCCTTCAGTCCCCCTACTTGTCCGCATCTCCCTGAAATCTGTCCTAACCACACTGTACAAGTCCAGTTCTGGGCTGGGTACAACCTGTAATCTTAGGTACTCAGGAGGCAGAGGCAGGAGGGTTGCAGGTTTGAGATCCTGGACAATTTGGACGGACCCTCTCTCAAAGTCGCAACTGCAGGTGTTGGGCTGTAGCTCGTGGCAGAGTGCCCAGGGTTCGGCCTGGTGCTGTGAGAAAGGGGTCCAGCCTCTCACCCGGCAGCTCCCCCTGCCCCTGCCTCACTCTCCTCCTCGGCCTGCGCCCCTGTCGCGTTCCATGTCCCCTGCTCGTTGCTGTGCTGCCTGTCCCCACCTGCAGAGCTCAGCCCTGGGCCCAGCTTGGCCCACTCTGTGCAGGGCAGTGCCCAGTAAGGTGCCCACACACCATGGGTGCTTAATGAGTACTTGTGGGGGAAGAAATGGAGATTGTCCAGGAGTGAGCATTACCTGTGTCCCACCAGGGCTGGACGGGGCCCTTGGGGTGGCTCAGGAACTGGTCAGTAGGCTGAGACACGGGTCAGCACCTTCAGGTGGCAGCTGGGCTGCTGGAATGCAGGGAGGAGGATCTGGGTACACATCACGGCCGCAGTGGCCCTCAGGCTGTGCCTGCCAGGAGGGGTGGGCACCCTGTCCTGCCCCCAGGGTCTGCTGGCATCAGGGGAGTGCGTTGGCATGGTGTCTTGTGGGCCACAGGAGCAAGGCCTGAGCGGAGTCAGGTGGGGACCCCCCATCGGCTGCTAGGGGCTGGGGTGATGGGCAGGGATGGGCAGCAGAGGGGACCAGGTTACATGACCAACCGTGGCTGGCGTCTCCTGTGCTGGGCACCGCTCATAGTGCTCCCATCCTGCTGTCCCCAGCACAGGAAGAGAGGAGGCTGAGGCCCAGAGAGGGTAGGTAATGTGCCAAGGTCACCCAGCGAGGAAGTGATAAAGAAGCAGGAACCAATCCCGGCCTGTGCTGCTTACCCACCAGCAGCAGCAGGCTCTGTCCTCCAGGGCCGCAGCAGGAGGACTCAAGTCAGCCCTGCCCTGTGCCCCGTGACCAAGAAGGCAGAGTGGGGAGTCCTGGGGGCCCAGACCGCATGCACTCACAGCCGCTGTTGGCTGGCCCAGGGGTGGGTGGTGACAGCAGCTGGGACTTGCATAGGGGAGGCCTGGAGCAGGTACCACCCTGGGCCTCTGGGCACGCACGCCCACGCCCACACAGCACACACATGTGTGCAGGCTCACAGGTGCACTCGGAGCGGCCGGCCCGTCCCCAGGGAGCCCTGCCCAGCAGGTCACGCATGTGCTTCTGTTTCATGTCCTCTTGTCACAAGCACAGCTTTCCCCGGACATACCGAGGTCACGTGTGGGAGACACTGGGAAGGTGCTTGACGCCACCAAGACCCTGGGTGCAGGGCCACCCCTCCTGCACAGGCCCAGCAGCCTGTGCTGGCTACACCTGGCCCTCGAGTCTCAGCAGGGGCTGCGCCTGGCTGGGATGGCCTGGGGTGGCACCGCCACAGGACACAGGGGTAAGGATGCGGTTACTAGGCAGCCAGGAGGCCTGGGACCCTTCCGAGCCTTGGTTTCCTGTCCATGAAACAGGAGCAGTGTGGCCACACCAGAAACACATGCCAGAAGCAGGGCCCGGGGTCGTATGCCACCTGGACTCTGGGAGGCTGAGGCAGGAGGGTTGCAAGTTCAAACCCAGCTTGGGCAACTCATTTAGTGAGACCCGGTCTCAAATAAAGAATGAAAAAGGCTGGGGGTGCAGCTGGGTGCCAGGCCCCGAGTTCCATCGCTGGTGCTGAAGAATAGAGACTAAACCCAGCAGCGCCCCAGAAGGGCAATGACGCAGTGCAGGATGTGGAGCCCCGTGGGGTGCTGGACTTGAGCATGGAGGTCAGAAAGGGCGGCGAGTCTGGGGGCCCCGCGCGGGCGGCAGTGAGTCCCTGGGGTGTCACTGCTGTCTGAGAGGCAGCGGGAGGGGTGGGCGGACAGGGCTGCAGCATTGTGTGCCCGCCTGTCCCGCCCCGGGGACACCCTGGCTTTCTGGATCCCTACCCTGACCACCATTCTGGGTTCGCCAATCCCGTCTCCTTTAAGTGGTCATTTCCTGGGACATGAAGGGCTGCCGTGCGCTGCTGCCCAGTTCACACTGAGGATTGAAGTTACATTTATTTGCTGTGTGATTAGCTGCATAAGTACTTAGGAAACGTGAAGTTTACCTTTCCACCATTTTTTAGTGGGCAGTTTGTTGGCGTGAAGAACGTAGGACCCTCCCTGCTATCTGTTTCTAGAACATTCTGCACCTTCTCGAAATCGTGTGCCTGCTCGGCATCGTTCTCCGCCGAGCCTCCTGCTCCCCGAGACTCCCATCCCTCGGGTTTCCTGTGCTGGATGTCTCGTGTTCAAGGGCCCTGCGTTCCGCCCTGAGGCCAGGCCCAACAGCGGCGACCTGTGCGCTGGCCTCAGGCGTTCCAGACCCGCCTTCAGTGCCGACCGACCGACCAACCGACCCATGGACCAATCCCTCTCCCCTGTCCCAGCATGGCAGCCTGTCCCCACGTCACACCCCTGCTCCTCCCTCAGGAGCCCTCCCCACCACCAGGGGGCGCACGGTCGCCCATCCTCTGGGCCGGCCCTGCTGGCCTGGCAGTGTCCCCATGGGTGGTGGCACAGTCGTGCCTGGTGCTTCCCGAGTGCTCGCGTGTGGTCCTGGCCCTCTCGGCAGCCCCGGTGGCGTGCTCTCTTCATCCTATCCCACCATCCAGAAGCTGGGGCCCAGGCCAGCTGGGGTCCCCTGCGGTCTGGTGTGGCCCCAGCAGAGACCTGGCCAGGCGGAGAGCAGGACTGCTTGGTCCCGGGCAGGAGGAGGCTCTGGGAGCGAGACACAGACCTCGGGGCCACTTCACGTTTAGTACACAGGGTGGCCACAGTGTCTTCCTGCCCCAGACACTCCTTATCCTGAGGCAGCAGCAGAAAGGGCTGTGGCACAGAGCCATGCCCCCCATGGCAGGGGAAACTGAGTCTGGAGGAAGGTTTGGGGCCTCTCGGCTGGGGCGGAGTGTGGGAGGCCTTGCTGAGTCTGGGGTATAGTTTGTCCCCAGGATGGGGGGCATGACTGGCAGCTCCCAGCATCCCCCCCAACCCAGGCAGGCCAGGCTCCCCCACCCAGGTCACAGCAGCAGACCAGAAGGGAAGCAGGGACCCCTGTGTGCGCCAGCACTGGTGTCAGCTGAGAAGTGCGAGCCGCTGGCCACAAGGGGCTCCAGTCTTTTTTTTTTTTTTTTTAAATTTTTATTTAAAGAGAGGGGAAAAATAAAGCAAAGCAGAAAAAGAAAAGGGTAGAAACAATACAGAATTTCAAAAAAATGGACAGTAAGAAATCATTAGTTGATACATAACATATTTTCTTCCTGGATGTAGTTGTTCAAGTTACAAAATCAAAGCATACAAAGTGGACATTCAAACAGTGAGGCTGCAGACAGCTCTGTTCTCTGATCCAACAAAAACTTAGCAACATAATTATCAATTCTACACTCTTAAATATACATGCAGTTATATCCTTTAGAGGACCTGCTTTTCCTCCTTTTGCTTTTTAAGTCCATTATCTGCTTAGTTATATCATGTTTCAGGTTGCTCAGTACCTTGCTGATCTGTTTTGTTGTTGTTATTTACTTTGTAAAATTTTTTCTTACTGTTTTTTATTTATTTATTTATTTATTTTGAAGGTAGTAAAATACAGCAGAACAAGACAGGACACAGCCGACTGAGGCAGTGCAGTGAAATTGGCACAGACCCTCACAGCAGGCCACCGGGACAACAGCAATAGGCACAATAGTACATCTGGTTTTCTTCACAATAGTTGTTCCTTCAATCAGGCAGAGCAATATCGAAGGAAATACCGAAATTACAAGAACAGAATATTGAATAGAGCAGTATCATTGATCAAAACCGAGCAAAACAGAGATAAAAATACTTGCCCTCAAAGAGATGGCAGAAGAAAATCCCCCTTATTTGCTATATTGCATATAGTTAAACTCACAAGACAGGCTCAGATCTCCGGCTCTCGCTTGTTAGCAGGGGTGGGGGAGGTGGGATGGATGGATGTTTGATTTTTAGCCCGCGCCCCGGTAGGCTCACAGCCGCCCACCAGAGGGGTGAACTGCTTGCCCATTTTCCCAGCACCCCAAGGTCCAACATGGCACATCGTTGGGTTTAGGAAACGCTGATGTGGTTCTCGCCCTGGGGCCGGGCTTGCCAGGCCACGGCCACTTACCAGAGCGGCAAGCTGGTGGCTGCCTGCTTTCCCAGCGCCCCAAGGTCCAACATCCAGTCTTGAGCAGCGCAGAGCACACAGGCCAGGCCAGGACCTCAACGGCCCAGTTGGAACAGCACAGTGGCGGGGCCATCAGTGACCACAGGGTGACCCCACAACCCTCTTCCGTCTAGCCTCCGTTCCCGGTCCTTCACTGGTGACGACTGTAACCCCACTTCTGTTTTTCAGTAGTAGGATTAGACTCAGGGCTTTCACCCTCAGCCCTGCTTATTTTTTATTTTGAGAGAGTCTTCCTAAATTGCCTAGCTTGGGAGTTTAAATTTGAGACCTTCTTGCCTCAGCCTGCCAGAGTGATGGAATTACAAACATCCAGCTCGAACCTCACCTTAGTCTTCTGACCTCCTAGAAAATCTTAATGCTCCCCATCCCCAGCGGGTGCCTCTTCCTGAGTGGGACCTATTAGCAGCCTGCACCCCTCGCCCCTCATTTCCCTTGGGACGCCCCTGCCCCCTAGACTGGATGTCCCTGCTACAGACAGCAGAATGACCCGGACAGCACGTCCCTATCTGGACAGCAGGTGAGTCCCAGGTGTCCTCAGAGTCCTGCCCAGTCAAAGGGCAGGTCTGCCCAGGCCCCCAAGATCACATGAGGGGAGGCTTTAGATGCAGCGCCAGTTCCCCCACCCTGTCCCAGGTCAGCTGCCCTGCTGACCCTGGCCTCATGCAGGGAATTTAAGCCTCTTGGTGTTGGGGTGCGGCCAGGGCAAGGAGACCCACGCGTGAACACTCCATGTCGGTCTCCAGCTCCCCGGTGGGCCTCTTGCTATGGCCAGTGCTGCCCGGCTATTCCCTGGTCCTCCTGCTGCTCTTGGGGACCCATGAGCATCTGTGTCCCTGTGCCCGCCACGTGTGCTGGGAGAGCAGTGCCCCGGATCTGGAGGAGAAGGCCAGGGGCCTCAGCCCAGTGCCTCGAGGCTGGTCTCTGGGCTGTCCCCATGCCTGGACCTGGCTGGTCTGGAGGCCCCGGAGGGACCTGGGTGGGTCAGCTGGATGGAGAGCAGGTGGTATTTCCTGAGCCACTGAACCTGAGGCCTGGACAGGTAGCCCGGCCTCCACAGCGGGAGCCGCGCCCAGCCCTGGTGTCCACTTGGAGCTGCGAAGGCTGGTCCTAAACTGCTCAAGGTGGTGGCCCCCCTGAACCTGCTCAGGCTGTGCCTCACCAGAAATCTCTCTTCATTAAAATTGGCCTTATGCTGGGCGGGCAGGCACTAGCTAGAGGCTGAGGCAGAGCAACAAGTTTAGGGCAGCCTGGGCAGTTAAAGCCTGGAGATGTAGCTCAGCGTTCCTGGGTTCCATCCCCGGGGCCACAAACCCCGTAAATGACAGACCCTGGAAGACCTTCGGGAAACCTGGGTTGACGTCGCTGCGGTTATCCAGAAAGAGCAGCGGTTCTCAGTGCTGCTGCTGCGGGCGCTCCTGGTAGAGGGCCTTGCGCCCGGCCCAGCAGCAGTTTGCCACCTTTCTGTTGGAACCAGAACCGGAGGGGGCTGGACAGAAGCCCCTGGGGGCAGCAGGCCCCGTGTCCTGCAGCTGTGTAGCCCCTACGACCCGCCGAGTGTCCTGCTGCACCCCTGGGTTCAGCCGCGGAGGGAGGAGCTTGGGCTGGGTTGGCCCTGGAGAGGCGACGCCAGCCAGGTGGTTGGGGATTTTAAGTTGCCAGGTAGCAGTGTTAAAACGTGCCAGTGAGGGACACAGGCCTGTAATCCCCGCACTCTGGGAGGCCGAGGCAGGAGGGTACCAGTTTAAGTCCTGTGTGGGAAAATCAGTGAGACCCTGTATTAAAATTAAGAATACAGGGCGGGGGACGCTGCTTAGGCCCCGGGTGCCACCCCAGGGCTGTGCTTGCGCGCGCACACACTTATTCAATCCAGGATTCCCGAACAACATTGCCGCCGCCTGTGGCCGCTGTCACTCCTGCCCCGTGGTCCTCCCAGTAGTGGCCAGGGCTGCCCGAGGCCCCCTCTCTGCAGCCACCACGGGGGTGATGACAAGTGGCCCCCCCGCCAGGCGGGCTCTCAGGAGCGCTGCCCCAGGCAGGCGTCCCGGTGCCACAGCGGCTGCTGTGGTCACAGCTGGTGACAGGGTGGGCGCCCCCCTCCCACCCCAGCTCAGGAACAAACGTCTCTTCTTACAAAAGAATAAAGAAGGCGAAGTGACAGGGGTCATGGCTGCGCTTTCTGCGCGACCTGCCTGGGAACAGAGCCCGTCTTTCTTCACCCGCCGCCCGTCCGTCGGCACCGGGCTCCTGCCCGCCAGATGCTCCGGGCTGGGTTGCCCGCCTGGCCTCCCTCCGTGGCCCTGGCAGCTGCTCCTGCCATCCTGCCCGCCTGTGGGCCCCAGGGGACGTGAGGAGTGTCCCGATTTGGGGCTTCGTCTTCCATGTTTGGGACACGAGAGGGAGGAAACCAGGTCCCGAGCGGAATGCAGCCTGGAATGGTTTTCGGTTAACTGTCCTGTGCTTTCCCAGGGCCGGATGCCGTCCTCTCCCCACCCTCCCCTTTCCCGCTCCCCTCCCTCCCCTGACCACACCTGCGTCCACCCCCAGCACCCCAGGCTGGGGACCTGAGGCTGTGGCATGAGAGGCCCCAGGGTCTGGCCGTGTCCTCTCTCACCCACCCTCTCCATCACACCCTCTGGGGCTCCTGAGAACTGGCCAGGGGCTCTGTGTCCCCACAAAGCTTCAGCACTGACCACCTGCTGGGCTGGGCGCACGAAGGCTGCCATTTCCTCCCTGTGTCCCCCAGTGCCTGGCCCTTGCTGGCCGCCCCTTCTGGCGGCCCTCAGGGGTGGCTGAGGTGTGTGGGAAGATCTCCTGGCCTTGGCAGGCGGCACGCCTAACAGCTGAGGGGACGCGGGAGCAGGTGGCACTGACAGAGGCCAGAGGACATGCTGGGACTGCAGGTCTGGGTCCCTGCACCTTGCAGCCAAGGCCCTGCCCAGCCCCCTCCCTTCTGTGACGCGGGTCAGGTCACAGGAGACGGGGTCAGCATCAGCACCCCGTCCCTGTCCTGAGGTTATGGGTGCCATCCACGTGGCTGTGTGACATGCTGGCTCCAGGACCCGAGCGGCCGGGCTGGTGTGGCTCATCCTGCCCTGGACCCCGTGCCCCTGGAGTAGGAACCGGACCCTCAGCCAGCTTCTGGGGCACTCAGCTCTGGGGGCGCCCTGCCCCGGGGTCCACTCACCTCCTAGCCCAGAATGAAGCGTCCCAGGGTCCAGCATGTCACAGAGCCCACTCATGCCCCGCGGGCTGCAGGCCTAAGTCCCAGGTGACCCTTGGCCGAGA
The DNA here is from genome assembly GCA_004027455.1 of Hydrochoerus hydrochaeris. NCBI lineage: Eukaryota > Metazoa > Chordata > Mammalia > Rodentia > Hydrochaeridae > Hydrochoerus > Hydrochoerus hydrochaeris. Next base: position 10,413 of record PVLA01013705.1, on the reverse strand, counting down.
GACATTGCCTCAGTCTTCACAGGGCCTCCTCACTCCGCTGCCCCAAATCTCGCTGTCCTTAGGGGCCACAGTCATGGGACTGGGGGCCCCACTCCCACATGGCTATCATAATGGATGGTATCTGCAGAGGTCCCCCATGGTCACCTCACAGGTTCCAGGAGAGCAGGGGTGGTGGCATAGTCACTTTTCTTGTCACTGACAGAATACCTGACACCTGCAGTTTGGGAAGTCTTACTCTGGATCATGCTTTGGTTTCACAGGCTGGCAGTGGGTGGATGGGCTGGTGTAGACGAGGCTGCTCTCAGCAGGGGGCAGGAAGCGGGCAGTGTGTGGGGTCAGAGCTGGGAGGCCACGCCCTCCAGGCCACGCCCTGCGGCACGGCTTCCCTCCAGCCTGATGCGGGGCTCCCATCCATTCAGGAGCTCAGCTCGGGTGCCAGAGGCCCTGAGGGACATCGGCTGTAACAGCAAGGGACATGGTTCACCCAGGAGAAGGACCTGTCTTCCCAGGCTGATGCTGGCCCTCAGCGAGGGGGGTTCCTGTCCTGTTGTTGTCCAGGCCCATTTCCCCTGAGTCCCTCTGGGCAGGAGTGGCAAGGTGCCCAGGCCAAGGGCGGGGGTTGCTGTGGGCACCAGGGCCATCAGGGAGTCACCGTGGAACAGCAGCCTCTCTGGGAGGGCAGAGCCCCTGACCAGGGGATGATTGCAGAGGCCCAGCACTGTCACAAGCCTGGATGTGTCCCCAAGTCACCACCTACTCTGGCTGCAGAGCTGAGCCCCTGCCACTGTTCAGGGGTCTCCCAGGGCTTCCTCAGAAGGGAGAAGTGGACTCAAAACTCCTGGTACCCCTTGGACATATGACCACAGCTGGGCATACATGGGGCTGGGAAATCTATGGGTCCTGGGTTCAAATCCCAGCTCTGTCCTCCCTGACGAACCCAGGGTCCCTTACTGTGGTGGCCTCTGCAGGGGCCCCTGTGCAGGCTGTTTCAGGGATGCACCCTTCCCGGCCCTGCCTGGCCTCTCCCTGGGCATGCACGTGGACATCCACTGCTAGGCACCTCCTCCTTGGAGGCTGCAGGACCTTGCCTGACCCCTGTCCCATGTGATCTGTGTTGGGAGAGCTGCCCCTGCCCAAAGACCACCCTGGTGGGAGACCTGGGTGGCCTCCCGGTGGGGCTGGGGCCAGGCCACCCGGCCTCCTCTCTTCTGGACAAGGGACCTTTTCATGTCGCCTGAGGAAGCCAAGCAGAATAATTCCACCCCCGCCCCAGCTCCCTTCCTGCCCCCTCTGCCCTTTGACGAGAGCTTTTCCTGCCCCGCTGGTCACCCCAGGCAGAGTGGTGGTGAGGATTCTGGGGTCAGCTTGGGCTGGCCAGGCCCAGGCCCAGGACTGGGAGCCCTGGCAGCTCTTGCACCATGACCTGGCCTTTACCACTCTAGCCCACGTCTGTGTGACCCTGGTATGTGCTGCCTGGGGATGGAGGGGACGTGATGCTGCCCTGGTCCCTGTGCTAGGCGTAAGCCTGGCCACCCCCTGTGCCCCTCCTCCACTGACAGTGCCTCCTGGAGCCCAGACCAGACAGGCACAGGAAGCGGTGACTGGCAGGGGGACAGTCAGGCACGGGGAGGCAGCACAGGACACACAGCCCCTCCGTCCGTGACCCCCTCGTGGACGTCACCTCTGGGAGCTGGAGGCCCTAGCTGCCTCTCCCCGCTTCCCGGCCCACTTTCTCCTCTGTGCCTCCTGCGCTGCCCACACGTGGTCTCTGCTGTTTGCAAGTCCCCGGGTATCTGGTGGATCCAGGGCCCTCCAGGGCCTGTTGTCCCGGCTCTGAGCCCCAAATCTTGGTTAAGTCATGACCCAGTGCCTTCCCTGTGCTGGCAGCCCCTGTGCCGAGCGAGGGCCCCCCGGGGTGGCCTGGGGTCACTGATCACAGGGTGCCCTGCTGGGCTCAGCTCAGGATGCCTGCCATGTACATCCTGGACAAAGCAGAGGCCCCTGGGTCCTTAACTCGGCCTGAACACGGAGGGAGCCGGGCTCTGCCCTCTCTGGCCCTGGCAGCCTCGGTGCCCTGTAGCCTTGATCACACTCCGCTTTCTCCTCTGAATCGCCCAGGGCCCTGTGCCACAGAGACAGGGACAAAGGGACTGTTGACAGAGGAGGGTGGCACTGCAGCATTGCCCTGTCTTTGCCAAGGTTGAGGGCACGTGGCACCACGGCCTATTCTGGATGTCACTTGTGGTGCTTCCTGGTGGGTTTGGATGCCCGGTGGGCAGACGCCTCGGCGTGGCAGAGCACCCACTCCGATCAGGCGGGAGGGGCTGAGTCCCCCAGCAAGTGCCAGTTCTCCCGTCTGTCCACTTGACAAACTGTGTGCCGGTCAGCACACGGGACTTGGGCCAGGGGACAAGCGTGTACCCTAATGGGCTGCCTGGCTGTTCACATCTTGCAGTGTGAGCCCACACGCACATTGTGGGGTGCACCCAGGCGCGGCTTGTGTGGAACACGGAAGTGGGGGTCCTGCGTCTCTATTTCCTGCAGCTGGTGCCCTATGTGGGGATGCCGAGACCATGGGGCCAAGCTGGGAGGGAGGGGGCCAGTGTGGGCATGGCCATGGGGCCAGGGCAGTGAGGAGGCTGGGGGGCAAAGGCGGGAGGGGCAGGGACGGGAGGAGCCGGAGCCCGGCGGCTGGGGAGGCGGTGGGGAGCGGTGGCCAGGCAGGAGGGGCGGGGGTGCAGGAGGGCCCCTCTCAGGCCCAGAGCCACTGAAGTCCCAGCTGTGACAGTGGCAGCAGCCCGCTGAGCTGATGCCAGGTTTGAAAGGGCAGAGGGATTTACTGGAAGCAGCGCCCCAGCAATTTCAGCACAGCCCCAGAGAGGCGTCACTGCAGCCTCTGGTATCACTTTAAATTTTGTGGCAGCCATGCTTAGGAAAAAGGAGAGCAGGTGAAAGTCATTTATTTGACTCTCTGTCCCTTAGCCCAACACAGGGACACAGGAAATATGACCCTCCTGCTCTGCCCCCAGGATGCTGGGGCCACAGAGCTTCTGCTTTGCACCTCAGACCTTTGAGGTCAGGGACCCCGACCGTGCATCACAGCCGCACCCTGGCCCGCGGTGTCCGTGTGGGACCAGCAAAGCTGGGCGCTCCCAAGGCCACTAGAAGGGTGGCAACCATCCCAGGGCAGCTGTGACCTGGCACCAGCCAGCGAGCTTGGAGTGGTCCAAAGCGGGGGACCCTGGTGGCCTACCCCACCCCCTGGCTCACAGTGGTGACCCCATCTGCCTGGCTTCTCTGCACACATAGCACCTATGACAATCCAGTCATTGGTGGGACCCAGAGGGCAGCCATGCTGAGCCTCCTTGGGGACCCCATGACTGGCCAGTCCGGCTGTGTCCCACTGGCCTGCAGGGCACATCGGTCGCAGGTGTGGGGAGGCCTCTGACCCGTGTACTGCGCCGAGGTGGTTCCATGCATGGGCAGGTGCCAGGCGTCCAGGCCGGCACATGGGTGTCACCCAGAGGGGCAAGGCCACAGCAGGGGAAGCGCCAGGAGCCTGGCCCTCACCCCAGCATCCCCACCCCGCAGGCCACAGCTCCCAGGTGCCCAGAGCCGAGCCCCTCAGCGAGTCTCCTGTGCTGGCACCACATATCCTGCCTCATGCGATCCCCAAACAAGCACCTTGTGCACCCCAGATTCAGACTGAGCCCTGCAGTGCCCCAGGTCCTGTGTTTTGAATTCTACCTCTGGCGAGGTGTGTGTGTGGGGTTAGGACCTGCGTTGGGCCTCAAAATCTAGAAGAGTACTGGCTGTAGTATCCCATGTCTGTCATCCCAGCACTCTGGGAGGCTGAAGCAGGAAGGTTGTCAAGTTCAAGCCCAAGGTGGGCGATGTGGCAGTTGAGCAAGAGTCTGAGAGATTTAGAAACCTGGGAGCCGGCTCAGTGTAGAGGTCTAGGTCCAGTCCCTGCTGCTGTAGAGAAGGAAGGCACAGAAAGTTCTAGAAAGCTGGGAAGGAGTGGAGTCGGCAAGCTGGGCTGGGAGGGCAGCACTGGTAGAGGCCCGTTGTCGGTCTGACAGCCGGGTCAGGGTCCTGCCTTTAGGTGTTGGGTGGAGGCCAGGACCCCTGTGCTGGCCCTGGGGGCACTGCCCACTGTACCTGTCACCTGGCCAGTGGTGACTGAGGGCCCCAAGGGCCCAGTGTCCCGCTCCACACTCCGGCTGCTATGGGCAGCGAGTGCCCCGCTGCAGACCGGGGTCAGGGTGAAGCTGCCCTGGCCGCCCACCCGGTCTGGATGCCCCAGCTCCCTGTGGCTGTGTGTAAAGCTTCCAGACAGATGTTCCATGTAGCAGCTGCAGCCTGTCATTACCCACCGGGGACCTGTAATCCCTTTGTCAAGGGCCAGGCCTGGCGGTGGGCAGCAGCCGTGAGTAGCAGCCGTGGGCAGCAGCCTGCGCGGGCTGCAGTGGAGGGGGGGACCCTCCAGCTGTCATTGAGCACTGTGTATTTGTCACGGACAGCGAGCGGCTGTGGGAACGGTCAGGACATTGCACCCACGGGAGCCGTGGAAGCGCAGGGACGCCCAGAGGGCACTGGGAACCTGCCGTAGCTGCAGCTCGATGACCTGAGAAGGGGCTGTGTGAGGACCACCGGGCCTCCGGGGTGACAGGGTTAGGGACCCCGGACCCAGTGAGTGCATCAGCCGATGCCGCCCCTCCGCCCTGCAGGGCACGCAGAAGGGTGAGGATGAGGCGGGGCCACGGAGGAGCTCGTGGACCCCCAGGGGACAGCGCCCCTCGGGGAACAGCCTGCGTGCATGCCTGCCGAGCTCCAGAACTCACAGAAACTTCAGGTCACACTGCACCACCTCTGCTTTGCTCCTCCACAGGGCACTCAAGTCCTCCCTGGCCATCAGGACAGTCACTGCAATAGGTGACTCAGTTCTCTCGGACCAGTGCAGGCTTCTGGGTCCCCCAGCTTGTGGCCACATCTCTCCTGACCCTGCCCATCTGCTTCTGGTCTCCCTGGTGTCCCACTGTTGGATTCCAAGTCCATCTGGCATGGCCTTTTCTTAGCTAACTTCATCTGCAAGGATTCTTTCCTTCTGGGGTCCTGGGGAATATGACTTTGGGGACAGTGTTCCTGCCAGGTGAGGTCAGACCCCTTGCTTAACTGGCTCCCCATCTCCTTTCTCTGCTCCATTTGGTTGCTCATGGGCTGCCCCAGGGCCCTTGCACCTGCTGCCCTGTCTGCTGAATGGCACCCCGAGCCTCATTCTTGTGTCTTCAAGGAGTCCTGCAAGGGGCCACCAGGAAGACCCGCCCTCACTCCGGCCTCCTTCACCCTCTGCTGGTATGTATGGGGTTTTCTGTCTCCACTACCTGTCAGAATCTGGAAAATAAGGTCCTCATCACTCTTTGGTCCCAGCTCCTAGAACAACTCCTGGTGCATAATAGGCATGGAGGTCAGTGTGTAGCTGAGTAAGTGCTTGTGTTGCTTGGGCCACAGTCCTGTAGGGTCCCTGGGGGTCCTGACAATCTAGTTGGCAACAGGGGCCTCGGGGGGCCCCGGGTGGGGATGCGAGGGGTGGGGGCGAGGGTATCAGCAGCCCTGCGCCCTCCCTCGGCCTTGGTCTCTGTTGAAAGGGAGGGAGGCAGCCATACAGCTCTGCCCACACCCCAGGGAGGATGCGATGTGGACCAGGCCTGAGTCCACTCTGACTGCGAGGCCATGGCCACTGCATGCCCGGGCTGGTGGCAGCCACAGCACACAGATCACGGAGCAGGAGGGGGACCCTGAGGGCTCCTCGAGACAGCGCTGGCACCAAGTCTAAGAGCAGTAGTGCCCAGAGCTGGCCAGGTCCCGTGACACCTGCTCCAGGAAGCCACGTCCTTGGCTGAGCGGGGCAGTTTGCATCTGAGCGCAGCTGGCAGCTCCGAGGCCGCCCGGAGGGACACCACTGCAGACTCAGCCGGCCACACCTGCCTCGTGGTTTTGCTAGCAGCTGGCACTCCTGGGCCCGGGGTTGGCATTCCTGGAAGCTCGGCAAGGCAAGGCTTGCCCTCTGCATTTTATGTTTGGGGACACTGAGAGCAGGGGTGATACATGAGATGGGCCTGTGAGGGCTGGGGACTGTTCCCTGCCTGGTGCTGAGCAGGGCAGCGGCCAGGGAGAGGCCTGCCCAGTGCTCAGCAGGGCACACAAGACTAACGCCTGCTGCAGCAGCCATACAGAGAGGCCGCTCCTCTCGCCAAGGGCTGCACAGCCTCCGAGGCCTGCCAGGTGATGCCCCGAGTCCGCATGGCGTTTTCCTCCTTCTGGTCAGGGTAGGATTCAGCCAGCCGGATTCCGCCACCCACTCACCAGGACCAGGGGCTGACTGCAGTCGCCCCGGAGAAACTGCGTGACCTGGCAGTCACTTCTGTACACACTCAGGCACACGTGCACAGATGTTTACAGCACAGCCTGGGGGGGGCACACTGAGAGCTATTAGCCAGGGACCAAGTGCGCCCAAGGTGACACCTGCAAAATGGGACCAAAGACAGACCTCAGGGACAGAGCCAGACTCTGCAGGCTGCCAGGCACGCAGCTCTGTCTGTAGGATGCAGCCAGTGAGGGTGGTGGACACAGTTATCATGACTGGGGACGAGGTCTCCTTCTGGGAGATGGAAATGTCCCAGGGGAGCCTGCAGGGGCAGCTGTGTGGCATTCGGGGAGCATACTTCGCCTCAGGGCTTGAGGAGGGCAGCTGTGACCAGAGAGGGCATGCAGTCCTGTCCCTGGCTGTGTGGCCTTAGGCTCTCACAATATTAGACTCCAGTTCCCACCAAGGTGGGATCCTGCGGTCACAGGGGCCCTGCCAGGCCAACTGTGCGCACCTGTGTATGCGGGAAGCACAGTCCTGTGGTCATGGGGGCCCCCGCCAGGCCGGCTGTGCACACGTGTGTACGTGGGAAGCACAGTCCTGCAGTCACGGGGGCCCCGCCAGGCCGGCTGTTCGCGCGTGTGTACGCAGGAAGCACAGTCCTGCGGTCACGGGGGCCCCGCCAGGCCGGCTGTGCGCGCGTGTGTACGCGGGAAGCACAGTCTGGGGTCACGGGGGCCCCGCCAGGCCGGCTGTTCGCGCGTGTGTACGCGGGAAGCACAGTCCTGCGGTCACGGGGGCCCTGCCAGGCCGGCTGTGAGCATGTGTGTATGTGGGAAGCCTTGCTGGTTTGCGTGGAATGTGCTAGGTTAGAAAGCCCGAGTGCCCCAGCCTGGGGCTCCTGGCTGGCTCAGGTCACGGGGCACCTGGCACAGACATGGTACCAGTCCCTGGGAGGGCAGTGATGGCCACCAGCCGGCTTGGACCCAGCTCCGCCCTCCCTGGCTTTGTGAGGGGCCAGGGCAGGTGCCTCCCAGGCTCCGCTGTTTCACGGTCCCTGTCAGGAGGCAGGAGATGGGTGCTGAGAAGCACTCGCTCTGCCGAGCCAGCACCAGGGCACTGGGGCCCTGCTGGGTGCGTGGTCCTGAGTGTGGATACACACTCTGTCCCAGTCACACAGATCCATGGCCCAGCCACTCTTGGCCACCAGGGCGCCACTGGGCAGTTGGTCAGGTCCGGCACGGTGGCCGCCCCCTCTGCCTCTCCATGGGGCTCCATTGTGGACTCCTAGGTGTCATCTGGCACTTGTCCTATTGGTGCTTTCTGTGTCCCCCAGGGACCAGAGCAGGCCAGGCATGGGCAGTCACTGGCCCCTGCCACACGCCCTATCTTACAGATGGGTGACTCTGAGGTCCCCTCTGGGGTATGAGCTCTGGGGTCACAGGCTGTGCCACTGGGGTGTCCCTGTCTGGGTGGTGTCTTGTTTCCGAGAAGGAGGCTGGGACTTGCAGCTGGCCGAGGTGGGAGTGACACCAGAGCCCCTAAAATCTGTATCCTGCTTTTTGCACACGGCAGCGGGAGCTCCGTCCTTCACTGCCCTTGGCTGGGCGGCGGAAGGCCAGGAGGGACGCAGACACTGCAGCTGAGCCCTCCTGCCCCAGGTGGGATATGTATGTGTGTCCTGGGCTGGGAGGGCAGCAGCTTGAAGCCACCCTCCCTCAGGGTGGAGGCCACAGGAGGAGCCCGCAGCGCCAGATAAAGGCCCCTGGGGGCAGCAGCGGAGGCCAGTGAGTCCTCACAAAGGCAGCCAGGGCCTCCGCCCCAGCACTGCCTTTCAAGCCCGGCCTCGCTGGCGATCTGTGTGCACAAATGGGGTGGGCGGAGACTGCCGGCCCCAGCCGCCTGGAGCCACAACCGTTTATTTAAGAGGCAAAGAAAAAAATCCCCAGGTTCTGGAATATTCCTCCTCCAGTGCAGTTTCCTTTCTGGGTCTTAAGGCCCCGCCTCTCCTGTGGCTGTGGATCCTTGCTGGGTGGAGTCACTGAGGGACGGATGACTGGCCCTGGATGCCTGGCCCTGCCGCTGCCCCTGTGGCCCTGGCCCCTCCCCTGGCCAGTGCCTAGTGACCTGGAGCTCTCTGTGCTTGAACCCTTGAACTCTGCCCTCTGACCCCAGAGCCTCCCTCCCCCTCTCCTGCCAGGCTGCCCGGCGGCTTCCAGGAGCTCTGCTCCCTGGGGCGACAGCCATGAGGTCAGGTGGCTGCGTCAGCTGCTTAGGAACCGGCCCTGGCCTGGGGATTAAGGTTAGAGTTGCAGAGTTGCGGGCGGCCGTTCTGGGGTGCAGACGGGGCCATGGCGCAGGGGGCCGGGGCACTGGGAGGGGGCAGCAAAGGCCCTGGTGCCAGGGCTCATTAAGCGTGGCCGGTGGGGGATTAGGCGGGGCAAGGTGAAGGCCGGGCCTTCCTTCCAGAGCCGCCTGCTAATTAGAGGGCAGGGAGCTCCTTAATGCCGCAACTGGGGGCTGCGGGAGGGGGAGGGGGTGGGGAGGACTGGGGGGCAGGTGGGGGCACCTCCTCCCTTCTCCAGGGCAGTGGTGCCAGCCCTGGTGCCAACCCTGGTGACAGTGAGGGGGGTGAACAGGACCCTCCCCCAGGGATCCACTCAGGGCCCACAGCCTGGGGCTGCATGCCTTCCCCGCAGAGGGGCTGCACCGGGCGGGAGGTGGGCATCCCAGCTTGCCCTGTGACGGCAGAGGGCGGCCTAGGAGGGCAGGGGTGGCACAGCAGAGGGGCAGGACGTGCAATGACCCATCTCAGTGGCCAGAGGGATGCAGGAGGCCGGGAGCCGAGGACCGAGGACTGCAGGGGAGGCTGGGGCCAGCTTCTCCCCGAGTGGCCTGAGAGAGACCTCTGGACACCATTGTGCTCTAGCCGGGGAGGCCGAGTCAGTACAGGGCAAGACCACATCCCTGTGGCTCAGCCCCGTGGTCCTGTGTTGCCACATGCGGAGGATGTGGCGGGCAGCAGGCAGCACTGTGGCATTTGCTCTGTTCCTTTCGATGTGTTTAAAATACTTCCTGAGCTGGGTGTGGTGGCACACGCCTATCATCCCAGCACCCTGGAGGCAGAGGCAGGAGGATCTCTGTAAGTTTGAGGACGTCCTTGGCTTCACAGTGAGAGCCTATCTCAAAAACCAAAAATAAGTTCGGAAAAGTAAAAAACCTCACTTCAAATTTTTTAAAAGGGCATTTGTGGAGCCCAGCTGCCCTCCTGGCAAGACCGGGGCAGGGTGAGGCCCGGCCCCGGGAAGCTGAGCAGTTTCCAGAATCTGCCAGCAAGTGGGGATTGCTCGTCTGGTCTGAGCGCCCGGCGCACTGGTGCTGTGGGCGGCTCACATTTCAGATCTCACCCTGGGCCAGTTAATGGGCAGACCTTGCTGTGTGACTCTGGGCTGGGGTGCACTCACACTCATCTCTTTCATTCTGTCTGTCTCTGTCTCTGTCTCTCTGTCCCTCTCTGTCTCTGTCTCTCTCTCTCTCTCTCTCTCTCTCGCACATCGAAGCATAAGGTGCAGGCCTGGGATGGTCAGAGAGCCCAGGTTGCCAGGGTGGGGTGCCTGAGTCCCCCCTGCACCCAGAATCTCTGCCTCCAAGTGTGGGACGGTCACTCCTGTGGCCACAGGGGTGCCTGCTGGACGGATCCTGAGGGCCAGGGGCGAGCCTAGGGCCTGACTCGGGCCTCAGGGGCCCTGTGCTTCCCCACCCTGGGGCTGTGAGGAGGGTGCGGGGTTTGCAGGCCCTGCACCCCTTGGCCTCCCAGGAGCCCAGTGTGCTTGGGCTGAGCTCACACGTCTTCCAGCACCCTGCAGAGTGCGACTGTGCTCCCCTTCTGGGGGTGGTGGAGGCTGGGGTGACTTGCCCGAGGTCACATGGGGTCCCACAGTCCCTGCAGGCTCTAAGGCCAAGGTTCCTCCAGATTAAGGCAGGGAGCCTGAAGCCCCGCCCTGGTAGCCCCACCCCACCCCACCCCTTCCCTCCCTCATCCTCTT